>DWDV01000904.1:0-14678 GCA_018245615.1 Mimoniades ocyalus
CATACGAGTATGTATATTTTCAGCATTTGTTTACGACATCACTTAATCGAATGTTAATTACTTGTGTTCTGTCAAGGTACGTATTATAAGCTGGTTCGTGCACAGAATAAGTCCAGAGAAAGCTAAGGGACCTCTCCAGAGCTTACCATGCCAGACACAATGAACAAACTGCATGTTTCTTTTTTATAATATTCTTTTGTTTTCATATACAACATTTTTGGAATTTGGTAACTATATTGTTAAAAGTGTTTGGATATTAACTAATATATTGGTATTTTGTACGAAATATTAAATTTCGTAATAATTAATATATTTGTAACATTAACTGTGCGTAGATTCAGTTTAATGACAGTTCGTGATATCATATCGTAGGTTTTAAAGGTGGACCTTTAATGGGTCTATTTAACTACCGTGCGTGCTATAACGCCTTCTATTTCCAGAGTTTTACGGCCCTAAAAACACGTTCGCTTAAGTGTCTTATGTTTTTTTATGCTCCCTGTCGCACACCCTTCGCTGTCGTGGTGTCTTTCGGTATTCTAAGGGTGGTATCTATCACCATTGAGATATGTATGTCGGTACTGATGAGCGAACTAATTTAAAAATCGTACGACCGAGTTTTAAATGTTTTTTAAGAACTTCCGATTTTTTTGGGAGTGTTAATTTAGAAAGCGTAGCCATTAAAAATGGGAACCTTTAATTCCTATATAAATTATAATTATTACATGTGCTGACTAACGTATTACTGATGTCTACCTATGTATTTAGAAATGTAAAGATGTGTATGTACTTAAATAAAAATATAAATATTCAAACAAATTAAAATCTCACTCCGATCTCTCCTTGTTTCAGGTTCGAAAATAAACGAAAATGGACAAGAGAACGCTCCACAAACTGCTGCTTTTATTACACTTGGCGCTTGCAACGACTGCGACTGATTTCACTACGAACTGCCCGGAGGAATGCAAATGTGTTTGGGCGAGCGGCAATAAGCAGGCTGATTGTTCGCAATCTCACTTTCACGACATTCCCAAAACACTCAGCACAGAAATACAGATATTAGACCTAACGGGCAACGAACTGTACGAAGTAACAAGGCATGCGTTTGAGGATGTCCGCTTAATAAACTTAAAGAAGCTAATATTAAGAGAATGCAAGCTAATAACTATACACAAGAACGGACTGAGCGGTCTCGCTATCATGATCGAATTGGATCTATCGAAAAACGACCTGAAGGCTCTTCACCCTGAAACATTTAAAGAGACAGCTAAAATTAGATGGATTCTTCTAAACGATAACCAAATTGAGAAGTTAGAGGATGGATTGTTCAATAATTTACCGTTCTTACAAAAAGTCGATTTAAGCAATAACAGAATAGTCCAGCTTGGCGTTAAGACCTTTATGAACGTTCCGAAGTTAAACATTTTGAGGTTGAATGGTAATAAGTTGGAGTACTTAAAAATTGATACGTTGAATGGGTTAACGTTATCGAATCTGGATGTTAACGATAATCCATGGCGTTGTGACTGTTATCTACAGCCTTTTAGAAATTGGGTTATTAGTAAGAATCTATACACTTCACCCATAGCTTGTAGCGAGCCGCCAAAAGTTCACGGAAAACTGTGGAAGGAATTAGATTCAGCTGATTTTGCTTGCCGGCCGAGCATTGTATATCCTTCAACAAAAACCACTTTGAGATCTTCCGATACAAATGTAACTTTATCTTGCCAAGTTAATGGAAATCCGTTACCTGAAGTCAACTGGGTGCTTAACGCACAAATTATTGATGGCACTTACAGGTATCAAGGCGAAATCAAATATTATTTAAAACAGAGTAATGCAGAAAATACTAAATGGGTGAATTTAACAATTATTGACGCTGGCAGCACTGACAATGGTGAATATCTGTGCGTAGCTAAAAACGCAGGTGGAGTAGAAGAAAGGAGTCTGACGTTAGCCATTACTCATGTTCCACCGGAAATAGCCGGTCCTACAGGAATGGATAATAACATGCTACCCGTTCTGATCGGGGTATCGTGTACGGCAGCTATTTTGCTCATTATATTGGTAATTCTTTGCTACTGCTGTTGTAGACGACGTGGTCTTGATAAGAAAAAAGCTGATACTTCTAACGGGGAAGCACTGATTGAAGGATCAGTTATACCAGAAATGGAGAAGAGCCTGATCACTGCTGTGAATCCGGTAACAAAACCGCCGAGAAGGTACGATGTACCACCTTCTATTACAAGCGGAGGCACTGAAATGTCGGAATTGAATAAGACGCTGCTGGACAACGATTCTGTATTTGGTAAATTGAACTTATTGTCATGTTTACGTAATTTTATTTTTATCTTTCTGGTCCGAATATCTATCATTTAAAAAAGATTTTTAAATTTCTTAGATCTGTGCTTAACAATAGAAGTGTAACGATATCAATAGACCAATATAATCGTCCCTTTTCTTATTTATTGATTAGAATATTGTTTCATTAGGAAGTTGTGCAGTATGATTGATTTGAAATGATAATGGACAACCAGTTTAAGTAGACATGTTTTTGACTGGAACCAAGGCTTATCAAATGCACCGTAGGACGCCCTCCAGCTAGGTTGAGTAACGATATACGCTAATTGGCTGGCAACGGTTGGATACTAATAAGAGCGGAAGATCCAGCTCTGTGGCGTGCTATTGGAGAGACCTATGTCCAGCAGTGGACTAAAATAGGCTGATAATAATGATGAAACTGTTTTTGAGTTACAATGCATTTTAAGTATTTATTTTAAAATTATGTTTATCAATTGGTTTGATCGAGCATTTACATTCACTGATACTATTTCCTTTAGTAATATTAATTTCATTTTAGTCCTTTAGTACTAATAATACTTCTAATAAATCAAGCAGCAGTACAATTAATTTTGTAGTATAACTAATTACCTTTATTTCGCACGGCTAATTGCCAACGAAGAAACCGGGTTTACATAATTTCAATACCAATGGAACGGTTTGTAAAAACGAACGGTAATTACGATGCCAATATTGGAGTCATTTGTTACCCGCCTTTACCTCACAAAAAGTTTACACTATACTAAAATCTGCAATAAATGTACACAAACAGATTCTTCAAGAAATTTGATCATTTTCAGCTAGTCTTAGTCCACGGCAAGACATAGGCCTCGCCAAACGAGATTTTTTCCTGTAATCCCTCAGTTTCTGTAATCGCTTACTCAAAAAATTATTATATATTACAATTTGTATTTTCCAGCTCACAATGACGATGAGAAACGGTCTCTCGATTTTGAACAGCAGATGAAGAGATCTCAGGATGCCCTCAACGTGGAGTATGGTCGAGCTGACGGACGAGCGTACCCTCCGGATTTGCTCTCTTTTCCAGCCAGAGCTGCCCAAATATCGCCAGCGGCAAGCAATGCGTCCACCGTTCCCGATACAAGTAGACTTCAACTAAACCCAGTCAGCCCAATACATTCTCCAATTTATGGTATGACAACTAATCAAAACCTCTTCAGAACTCTGCCATACTCTCGTTCCCAATCTCCATTTACAGCTCCAATAACTCCGCCAGTCGTCACTCCAAGACAAGGATACGTAACAATACCTCGTAGACCAAGAGTGCCTAGCTGGTCAAGTACTGCAAGTACACAAATTCTTCCAAGTACTGAAGCCCAAGAGCCATTGTATGATAACCTAGGACTTAGAACTACTGCGGATGGCAGTTCAGTACTTTCATTGAACAAAACCGGCTTAGAACACCAGTTTTCACCAATGAGGAATCGGCCTTTGCCAGCTACACCTACAGCGTTTCCACCTCCACATCAAGTATATTATGCGCCTATTGAAGAACAAGAACCAGCCCCATCTCCAGTACCACCGCCATTCATACCTAACAGAAACAGTATCAGTTCTCAGTTGTCTAGTCAGCTGTCGACCCCTGGTCCCCAAGAACCAGTGAATCCTCGTATGAGCTGGACCTCAAAGAACACCTCGACACCTCAGCCTGAGCCCAGAAAACAATTATTTAGTAATTCAGATAACCGAAATGCCGATGCACAGTCCCAAGTATCCGATAATAGCACCCTGAGTCGTAAAGGTAAACCTGAAACTGGTTCTCTGAGAAGAAATCCTAGAACTGACAACAACAACGAACAAGGCTCTCCATCTAAAGACGATCCAAGGAAAAACGAAAGTAATATATCGCTTAACCAATCGGGAACGCTAGGACGAAGTGGGAAGATTCCGCCCAGACCTCCACCAAAACCGAAGAAAAAGCCGAGCACAGAAGTAAACCCAAACGAACCCCTGTTCGAAGATGAAGGTGAGGATGGAACGGAAGTGTAACCTATAGAGATTAAGGGACTAAGTGGACAATGAAGTGCCAACGAGCTTTTAGTGATGACGTCACGTGACGTGGAGTGATATCAGTGAACAGAGGAAGTGCAATCGTATCATTTATTTGCGGTGCTCCTGTAAATAACTGTCGTGCTAGATTTTTTACTATCGCGTACAATCGTCTTATGGACCATTACGCAACTTAACCATAAGTCTATTGTAGTTAGCATTACATGCCATGAAACTAAGTATAATGAATTGTGAATTGTACACAATATGTTACATATATTAACTATTTATTATTTTTGGTAATATTGGTTTAAGATGGCGGTAGCTTACACATGAAATCACTTGCGGTCGCGAAGGCATCTCTTGCATCCAAGACTGATTATTCTAAATTGGTTCAGTTAACAACATTCCCATTGAAAATTTGCATTTTTCCAAGTCTTGTGACATTATTCCATTCGTGCTTTCCATTTTATAGGTTTGCTAGAAAAGTCTTTGTAAAATTAGTATGTATTCGGAAGACTGATACGAGATTGTTAGTCGCTTTTCAGCTATTGATGAGGTCAATAGTTAATTTAAAGCGATCATAAGAATCGGATCTTTCACTAATGTTTCATTCACACGTATTGCATTGCAGTTTGTTAACGACCACTACCAGTGTAACAGACATTTTGTTAGGTTTGCAGTGTACACAGAAGACGGGTGCCAAAAATGGATTAATGAGTATAGTTAGATTAATGAATGTATTGAACATCAATATCTTTATCATGGATATTTAAAATAAAACTAATTTCAAGTACGTGCAATATGTGTGAAATTTCATGTATTCTAAACATCATTATCGTACTAAAATATTTAACTTCTCATCTAAGTTAATATCATTTTAGTTATAGTTGTTTGTTATTGTGAGTTAACTATTTAGATCGGTGACATGGTTCGAGCTGTACTACTGAACTTTCGTGTTTTACAAACATGTTATTTGAATAAAATACCAGTATTTCAAACTATGTTCTAAGCTAACAGAATAATTGATATTCAAAATGTTTTCGATATCAGTAATTCTTTCAACATTAATTGATGTTTGAACTGTGTACTCGATTCTACTGTTGGGAGATTTCGGATGGATGCAAAAGTTTTTTGATGGATTATGTCTGTCTAAGTCCAATTTGGAAGAATAGTTCCTAAAATAACAGTTTGTTTTATTGCTTTACGGTAGGTCGACTTGCAGCGATGTAGCAAGTTTTAAGGTTCCCCTATTAAGTATGAAGGCTTAAATTAAGGGTTTTTTGTACGGTGCGATGTAATATTTTATCTTTATCAAAATATTTCATGTTTTATATAAAAATTTTAGTTTTTTTCATTTCTCACTGTTTTATAAGATCACCATAAAACATGGCAGTTTTACGAACTCATCTTAATCACCCATTTTGAACAGGATATATATAGCTATATGAATATTCAAAATGCACTTGTATAAATAATGAATTCTACGAAATCCGTAAGCTTTTTCTACAATGTTGCCTACTTTATTAGTAATTTTTTCGACATTAGTATGGATTACCTTACTGGAAGCCACATCTAGAGGAATATTACAATAATTGATATGTTGAACGTGTTTGACTTATACATATATTATTACTTATATCATTAGTAAAAATCTGACTTTTTCGATTTTTACGTCAGTTAACGAATTGCTAGCTATGTAGGTATATATTACCTATAGTGTCATTCTCGTGTGTTGATTCGTTACGCTTGAACTCATTTTGACTGAGAACTTGATTTGATGCATTGAAACAATATATCTTTATTTCCAAGGACGTATTTATTCCAACGATCAATGAATTACAAACGTAGTACTCTTTCATATTTACTTAAAAAAAGTGTTCTAGAATATATATTACTTAGGCATTGTTTCCAATGAGATATGGCTATGAGTTTCCAACACTGGTGCTTTTTTGATGTATTTTCAGTTTTTTTTTTTATTTATTGATTATTCCGGCGGCTGTACTCGACGTACGCACAAAGTAAATGTGGACCTAATATGTTATCCATTTACACTTATTTTAAGTTTTATTGCAATGTATTACGACTTCTTTTAGCTTGAGAGGACTTGAAAGTGCCCACCAATTATTAGGTGCATTTTTATCACTATGTTTACCAACAAAATTATGAAGTGATTGCCTTAAAATATTTTAGCATCAGAATATTATCGCCCTTACAATGTCGGATATAAGAATGTTATTGGTGTGCTTGAATATACTTTCTAAATATGTTGTAATTTACAATTTAAAGAGGAGTTGATTTATACTTTCGTTATTTAAGAACGATTTAGGTCAGTTTTTTACATCGAAGAAGTATCAAGCATGACTACAGTCGAAGTCAACTTACGTACGCCGACTAAACCGGTTCAGTAGGTACACAGTAAACGAGCTGACTAAACTAGCACGAACAATGCAAACGTGAGGGTAGTTGTAAGAGAGTCATAGCAAACGATACAAGAAAAATATTAGGTGATGAAATTAAGTTCTGCTGAACGTATTGTATAATGTAACGATGAATGACTTAACTCGTGACTCAATTGATGAAAGTGTAAACGTACAGTTAGCAAAACAAGTTGTGTTATACAAGTACAGAGAAATGCATTAGTTTTTAACCTGCATGTATCCGTTCTGTTTCTATGTTATGTTGTGCGGATTGTACAATGTACGGTATTTTTACAATTTTTACTGTAGACATCCAGTTTTTATAGATTTTAACGCTATGTGTACATAACATTATTATTAAAAGTGATTAAAGCTATATTTCAGTAAGAAAGCATTTTATTTAAGGTTTCCTTAGTAAATAATAGTATAGAAAGCTGCTTGAATTTTCTAGATTTCTCCGCGACCGTCGTTTTTTTTTCCTTGCGATATGTGGTAGACAGGCATACGAAGACAGGAAAAGCCAAGAACTATAACTGATTAAGAAGAGAATTCTGCCTTCGGTCTCTAGTTAATACTACACTGCACACACACTGCATAAGTAAAATAAACATATATATCCAACATTTAACAACATCACAAAAAAATATTAAAATTTTGCATATCGATAGAACATTTTATATCAAAGTACTTCCGTTAGCCGATCGGTCATCAATGGAGCTCTTGGGAATTACTCAATTATTTGTCGGTTATGCAATGTATACATTACAGATTATACATACATATATACATGCAATAATATAGCAATAAATTCCGAGCATTGAGAACATTAGACTGCCTCGTTCGTTGGTCGTGTTGGTTGCTAGCGCGACTTCTGATCAATAATTCCTGGGTTCAAATCTCGGGTTGGCTGCTTTTGAATTTTTCTAATTTAGATTTTCTAGTAGTGGCCCGGAGTCTAGATATGTGTCCGGTGTATGGCAATAGCCTCACCACCTATTCCACTGTGGAATGTAAATATAACTGTTAAATCGTGGGAGGACATTACACTAATCTGCCTACCTCTACGCAATTATTTAAAAAGTAAATAAAAAGAGCTGTTGGTAAAATGAAACAGGTCTGTCTCGCAAATGGTCCTGAGTACTAGGTTGGACAAACATCAGACTGATTGTTTACTTGTCAGGAATTTGAAGGAAACTAAGGCAGGTTTTTTGGGCAAGCGATGGACCAGAGAACCAGAATAATAATAGTAATAAAAATTTTCATACTCCTATATTGTTCTAATAAGTATTCTTTACCAACTGCCCGGTATGGCACTGATATTACCAGGCCTCAAAAAAGAAGTTACATCAACAGCGCCAGACTCGATACTTTAAAACTATTAATTTTAAGCGAATTGTCCTTTTACGTGCGGGTAACGTAGGGAATTTTTGGTCCTATTTCATGTGTGTCCAGAAATACTCACATTTTATTGACCAAGTGTTATAGCTTATAAAGCCGGTAATATCTTTTGTCCAGGGAATGTCTATATCAGTGATATTGTGTGAACGAAAAATACTATGTTTACGCTCGTGTGCCAATTTGCATCCAGGAGAAACAATCAAGACTAATTTTAGGAGGAAGTTTGACGGAACTGGACTGAGGAAAAACTGAAAAGGAAGAAAAGCCGTTGACCCAAATACAAGAGTAATTCACTAAACTACTCATTGTGATTTTTACTGCCCAATGCTTCGCTCGTAAACCCAAACCATGTAGGGTTGTCAGTCACAAGATTGTTAAATGAATAAATATAATATTTACATAGTACTTACTGTAAGGAGCGTTAATATCTCTATCGCGGTAGCATATCGTTAATAATGAGTAAAGTAGGACAAAAGTGAGTAAAATAAGCTTTCATATGTATGTTCACTCAAGTAACAGTTTACTGAAAGTGTATATTGTTTAGGAGAAATTGAATAGCCTTTAAATCCTGATAATACAAGTTAAATCTAATGTTTCAAGCGCGTTAACTCAGAAATCATTTATTTGAGAATAGCGTACCTAATAGAATAAGTTTCAAGTTACCCCTTAATTGCTTAAGCAGACCCGTACGCGACAGCGGTCATGAATAGTTTGCATTTCAAAGCCAAATGGTGAACTTGGCTTTAAATTATATTCTTGTCTTAAGAAGATTTTGTTTTTCGACCTCTAAAATCCAACTCACTCTCATAATTATAGGTACAGACATACATAGACTAAAAATCAAAACTGTGGTGCTCGAAATGTGTATTTATGATTAATGTAAACATTCCAGACATTAAATTCTTATCGGGAACAGTTAAATAATTTGTTTAGAAAGTTATTTATGTTGAACACACAAATAAACGTATGTTATAACATTTAAAATCCACTTTTTGTTAACATGCCTCTATCAATGATGCACTACGACAAGGGCATTTTCTAGACACTTCGATAACAGCCAACCCTGTCGCAGTCATTGCCATCGAGCGACGTTTTGGTAAACGAAACAATGGTAACATGATCCACGGTGAGAACTGCAGAGCCTGTGTCGGGTTATTTGGTCCTTTCGACATACTACGTCTTTATCGTTCCGCCATTGACTCAGTTTTATAGTTTCAAAATTAAAACACTTTAGTTGGCGAAATTTTAAAGACTTAATGACATGACATGGTGGTCTTTAAGGCGATAAAGTTCAAAGACCATGCAGCTATAAGTATAGCTGAAATGATTCAGCTATACTTATGATGATGATTCAGCTACAATCATTAGTCAGTCAGTAAGCATTCAGTCTGTAAACAATATACGTTCGTTCCGAAGTCAGTCATAAATCCGTTGCTGTTTCTTCGAAAATAATCGGATTAGGTAATCATGTCATCTGCTACACGTACGTTTTTATATATTGAGTGTCGTCAGATTCCAAGTTTATTATGTTTTTGTATTTGGAGAGCAGGAAAAATCATAACTGATCGTTGCAACCAATGGAAATCAAGGATTGACTTCGAATAGGATTTCTTAATCAGTTTGATTGATGTTCCTTGTTAATAAGACTACTGAATTTCTACTGTTATTTGTTAAGAGCACTGCTGTAATAGGTTTATAGTTTGATAATAGACATTTATCTTGAGTAAGAATTGAAGAACAGAAACCACAACCCTCAGTTCAGTAGTTACGAATAACTAACCACTGGACTTGCAGATCAAATATGTGTAGAACGGCAATCCTGAAATTTATTCTCCAACTAGCTGCGACTTCGTCCGCGTGGAATTCTAAAATGAAAGTAAAAATGCTAAAATGAAAGTAGCCTAAGTTACGTCTTATTACATCAGCTATCTGCCAGTGAAAATCCCTCAAAATCGGTCCAGCATTTCCAGATATTAGCCGGAGCAAACAGACAGATGGACAGACAGAGAAAAATTATAATAAATGTTATTTTGGTATATTATTATATTATTTTATTACAAACGGTTATTTTTATATTACAAACAGACACTCCAATTTTATTTATCTGTATAGATAATATTCGTTAGTTCGAATAGTTGATGTTCCAGAGAACGAAACCAGCGAAATCGCTGCTTAGCAGCAAATACTTACATAATACAGCGAATCCTGAACGTCGCACAGTCTACTCGCAATTTAAACATATACATTTTAAAATTTCTCCCGTGTTTGCAGTTATTCGCGTTAATTGCATAGAGAAACAAGTGGCAATCAACTTGATGGGGTTGCAAGTGGTCCTTTTATGTTTATGAAAGCAAAAGGGTTCGTATAATTGCGAATTATGAAGGCGACTTATGCGATAACCAAAATCATTAAACAAATATCAGCTTTCATGATACAGAAGTTCCATTTATACACAATAAAGGGGATGTAGATCGTCTGATATGATGTCATTGCAGTTATATCTTAGGATATTAAAATGAAAATTTGTAAGCATGTCAAGGATATGTTGCGGATGAAATTATATGCTATTTGCTACGAATATATCTGATTCGATTTCTAGAATCGTAATTTCGAATCACGGGATGTTTAGATAGTAGAACAAGAGTTCCTAATCGGGGGCTTGAGAACTGAAAATCATGGTCTACTTTGGCAACGCAAATGGCCACGTGCAATGCTCATCATCACATGTACTCTCTACAGGTCATAGTGGATTGAGGCCTTTTACAAATAAGTTTTATAAAAAGTTTTGCATGTCAAATTATCTCGTCCTCCGCATAATTTAGTTAGAGAAAAGTTCACTACAGTAAATAGCACTGTCCATTAGTTAAAGTCATTGAAGCCGATCCGCCATTAAATCTCGTGCGGTTTTTAGTGATTTAACCCTTGGGTTGAAATGTTTCTGAAAAAAATCCGCTTAGAATTCCATTTTGGTTCAGTTTTGTTTTATTACACTTGATTTTGTAATTCTAAGAGACTTATTGTTTACTTTTAGGCTTCTTTAAATGCCTTATAGTATTTAAAACTTTTATATGTAGGTACTACTTGTTTTACAAATCTTGAGAAGGTTGTCATCACAGGCAAGATCGAGGGTAAAAGACTACGCGGGAGATTTCCATTGCGCTGGATAGACCAGGTTCGCATCACACTCGATCGCAAAGTACATGAGGCCATACACACAGCCGAATAGCGCAAATGATAGCGCTACACCATACAGAAGGTATTCCGTGGAGGAGGTCACGACCGTCAACAATGAGGAATACGCTGCCAGGAGGAGGATCTCAGAAAATGTAAGAAAATGTAGGCAGGAATTATCAAACAACAGCGACCGTACCGTTTACCTTTACCGTCATTTGGGCTCATTTAAAACACTTAAACAGTTTTAAAAATCGTTATTTTATTATAGAGATTTTAGTAAAACTAATACGTGCATAAATATGTAAATGGAATTACCTATATATAGAAATAAAAGGAAAGAAAGAAGAGACGAATATCATTTTGTGAATAAACTTGGTACGGTTAAACTTTAATGACGTATTATGAATAACTGATGACTCTGTCAAGTAATGGAATCAAGTTCACTTTTCACATCTGTTATGGAACTTAAATGAGATTCCTGAAACCTTATGTGCAAATTCTGGCATGCACCTTGAAAAAAAAATCATGTTTTGGAGAAATATGACTTCACGTGAAGGGGAAGGAAGATATCGTGGAGAAACATGCAAATGTTACAGTTCTTATGTTATCCAAGGGTGCGAAGTCTACCAACCCCCGCTGGGCCACTGTCGATGACTAAACCCTTAATTTTTTTTCTGAGCTGAGATCCGTGTGCAACAGTGGAACGATAAAGGGATTGATGACGATGATGATATTTATAACATAACTGGTGAAACGTGCGAGTGAGCCACACTCCTCTGCCTAGCTCTTCTAGTATTACGGGCGTGAATTTATGTAAAAATAATGTTGCCTTAACGCAAATAATTTTGCTAAGCTTTCAAAGGCTTGCAAAGATGGCTAATGCCTTAAGAATCGCCCCTTAGAGCTGCTCTTGCACGCCTACACAGCCGTTGTTACTCTTTTAATTTTTTAATATCCTTTAAATAAAGGCCGAGCGAAACAAGCGCCTTTGTATTCACACAATAGAACCTTTTTTCCATCTACCCGCACTTTGTAAAGTTCCTAATTACAACGCGAGTTTCTATGACAATAGAACAAATTACTTTTATTCATTTATATATTTACGTCAAGCCTGTTATCCACAAAAGTTGGCGGGCATAACAGATTTACCTAATTGCTTTCGACCGTGAAATGTCTTGAAACAGAGAGACTCGAAAATATAAAGTTGCAATCCTTTTAACTTCATCATTGGGTGTAAATATGATAATAATGAAAACAAATGAAGGTCAACAAGAGGTCATCAACAACTCTTGCTAACCGAGATGAGGGACGAGACCTGTCAAGCCTAGCAGTAATGGATACGGCCGACCCTTGGGAGCATTACCGCTAGTGGCCGGAAAACACCAAGTTAAAATTATTAGCCGTTAAAATATAATATAGCACTACGGAAGAATTAATTCGTAGGCACCTGAAACATTAAAAATAATATAAAACAGATTGTAAACTAATCGTATTTTTGCGTAGCATCCAAAAGCAAACAGGCCAATTTAATCGTCATATAGGCTACATTTAACTACAAAATAACTTTTCATTTTTATGGGAGAAACATCGAAAACGCACTCAAAAGCTGCTGCATTCAATCCTCATTAATTCAAAATTTCAAACATTTCCGCCAATTAGAAACACAAAAACCGCCGCTATATTAGACAGAAACACAAAAAAGACATTAAATACAGTTAAACCAACAATCACCAGAATGGACGATTCTAACTTCCACTTTTGGGTTAATGTTTAATTAGAAACCTAGGTAGTCTGAAACAAAATTTTATTATTAAGCTCAATGTGCTGAAATAAATGATATCATTAGCTATTTTGTTAGTGAAGTACAAAAGAATAAATAATGAATAAATTACCTAGTATAACAATAGATGTCAACGTTCCAAATTATAACAGAACACGCGGCGACGCGACGTTTGCTTACCGCCGGTGCTGGGCAGATAGGCTAATGAATATACACATAAACATTATTTGTAATAAATGTTGTTTGTAATTATTTAACAATAATGCCTCCTTGGTCGAGTGGGTCCTGGGTTCATATCTGGAGTCGGATACCAATAGATTTTTCTTCCTTATGTTTTTTTGTAGAAATTTCTAGTAGTGGCTTGGAGTCCGGATTTGTGCCCGGTGAACGACAATAGGCTCACCCCCTATTACATAGTAGAACGTAAAAGTTGTGTGGTCCTGCATGCTAGTTTTAGTACAAACGGAGCTTAACCTAAATTACTGGCAAAACTTTCGTCGTTAAGCTGAGGATGTTGAAATTGATGTAGTTATTTCGTTGGTAACAATACCTGAGTCGATAAGTGTGAAAGTTGGTGCAATAAGCGCCATTAGTCCGGGCTAGCGGAAAGAAAATATAAATGGTGTACAGTGAAAACCGGAAGCCGCCAGTCGCGGGTAAAACCAAGCACAATCCTTTTTATAGCACAGTTGTACAATACTTATATTTTTTTACCTTTTACCACGTAAATCTATTTGTTTCTGAGTCCTTAGAATAGTAGTTTTTGTGACACAATAAATGTTTTCTTACTAAAAGGTTGCAAACAGAACGAGATTCCACTTAATATAGAAAAAAGTGGAAATTTTTAGAAACAAATTCAATGTAACATATTTCTATGAAATCCATTATACATAAATACAGTCTAGCTAGAGAGAATAAATTTTCACGAGCTTGGAAAGATATTTATATTACACATTTACATACACGAGTACTTACTGGTGCAATGTACTATACACATACTGCACTGTACTTGTGTGATATCGCCCAGATAGGTGTTTCACTTGTAGAACAGTTGACCAACAAATTACTAGTGGGACGGAGCCACACGCCAGTGAAAGCAAGCTCTAATATTACGGTTATGGCAATTATGTTTCACATGCACCAATTTCACAGACCTTATGATCGTGTAGTTGTGCCCTGGCAAGTAAGAGGTCATGCATTCGATTACCATTCGAGTCAAATATTTGTATTTGTATATGTTCAGCACAAGTCTTTGTTTTATGTCTTCGTTTGAAATTATTTAGTTCTTTTTAAATTTAAAAGTAATAAAAATTTTTAAAGTAATAAATAAGTAATAAAAAATTTTAAAGTGATAAATAAGTAATAAAATTTTTTAAAGTAATAAAAAAGTAATAAAATAAAAAATTTAAATTTTAAAGTAATTAAAAATTTTAAAGTAATAAAAGTAATTAAAAAATAATAGACTGCCTCGTTGGTCGTGTTTTGGTTGCTAGTGCGACTGCCGAACGGGAGGTCCTGGGTTCGATTCCCGGGTCGGACACTACTAAATTTTCTAATTT
>DWDV01000905.1:0-14675 GCA_018245615.1 Mimoniades ocyalus
TACGCTCTGCCTGCCTCGTAAAGGACGTACCTGATGATTTGAATCATAATAGATTCTAATAGATTGTATTGTAAAATACACATTGTGAGATACAAGTGGAGAGCAATCGACACATTAACATTATTTTTCAATTGTCATCGAATAAAATATTAAGTGAAATTTTACAAATTCATAGATTTCTTTAATGGACTGTTTCGTGAAGGAGTTGTTAAACATTCTTTGCTTGGACATGAAATAAAATATCATTTATTAGGCGCTAGAGAACGAAGCTTAAAACTTAAAGTGGTGAAGATTTTTATTTTAAATATCGAACGGAAACAAATTGGTTCTCAGACGACCGTAAAGTACTTTTATTTCCCTTTTTATGACGCAAATGAAGCGGGTCGAGGAAAGTGAAGGCGAGTTAATGTTAATTATATGAGAGATTAGTTAGAAACGGAATGACAGATCTGAGACGTTATAATCTAGTCTTTTCAACCCCTTCACTAATAATACCACGTTCTCTACACGAGCGGTTGAAATAGCTATGTATATACATATGTTTGGAGTTTCCCACAAATGACTCTTAATATCATTTAACTTTTACACCGCTTTCAACACTTGTGACCACTAAGGACAATTTTCTTACGCAGCATTTTCACTTTTTAACGAACGTTGTTTTACTGACCTCAGTGTTCTCTTAAATTTAAAAAAAAGTAACATTGCGCTTGTAAACCCCTTAAATGTAGGCAGAGGAGTATAGTACACTCCCACATTTCACCAGTTACGTTTACGTCCCGTCCGTAAAGGAACAGGTGGCGAACACATTGCCATACATCGGGCAGAAATCCAGACTCCGACTCACCACTAGAAATTTTAAATTAGAAAAATTTTGTAGTTCTCGACCCGGGAATTGAACCCAGGACCTCCGGAACAGCAATCGCACTTGTAACAAATACGACTTACGAGGCAGTTAAATGTGTGCATGTGCACGCATGTGTTTATAATACTACGAATATTACGAATGTGGTTTCTCATGTTCACTTCTATCCACTTGAAGAAAGGAATCCGAGGTTGACAATGCATATATTACATTATTAAAATATCCACTAGCACACCTATGGAGTATCGTCCTCCGCTTCTTTTCCATAGCGAAGGATTTTCCGAGGCGCTGGTAGTTACATTTTGAGTTTAAAAAAGTGTTCTAAGTAATCAATTTCGAATAAATGTCACTTGAATTTGAATTGCACGTAACAAATTGCAATAAATGCATAACGCATTTTAAGCGTTTTCAGCTTCTGTACTAAAAAGGGCAGAATCCAGCTTGTAACATGAGAACATTACCAGAGCAATAGTTCAATTAATTCCATACCGTTATGACAGTTGGCAGCGTAGGGTGGCTATAATTAAATACTATAATTTAACAGTTGGAAGCAGACGATCACATTCAGTTATTTCCGTTTGAAAGACACTCTGTCGAAATTACTGTCCCAGAACACATTTTAATTGAATTTCACTGGCTTGTGATCTACCTTTTGGCCTTCGGGAGTATAGAATATTGACCTATTTTATTATATTAAAGCAAATCTTTAAAAAAGCCAGCTATAAAGTAAATGATTATTTAAATGATAAACATACTTGGTGTGATATAAATTAATCTCCACAATAAATTGCTCCACAATAAATTAAGCTCCACAATAAATTTCTCTACAATAAACATAATAAATTGGTTTATATTCTAACATAAGTGCTTATTTTAAAAGATGCATAAGCACACCTATGGACTTTCTTTCGCCTTGTCTTCTCGGCGGTGGTAGTTTCAAGTTGACGTACAAAAAATGTTCTAATGAACTAATTTTGTATAAATTATATTTGAATTTGAATATAATATCCCCTAAATCTCACCTCCAGCACGCATGCCCAGCGTGGTTGTTATGGACAAAAGCCTCTCCAGGACTATGTCCCCTGAGTCCTCCTGTAGTGAAATGAGAAAAAATTATGATTAATATGAGTTAAATTCCCATATAAATTATATACTGGGTAATACATACTTGCGAAGGTAAAGGCCGTGGTAAGGGCCTATTTCTAGCAGTGGAATAGTAGAGGCTGATGTAATGTTGATGTAATAATATGTCAGATAAAACTGAATTCGTTACTTAGAAATTGAGAGTACTAACGCATGACGTACTAATAAGCCATGTAACGTGTTAAGATTTAACAAAAAACACATAACTTATGATTATAAGGCGTTACGGTCTCAATAAGTTTTCTGTTCGCAAATTCCTCGATATTCTTCAATACGATTGAATAGAAGTCATAAAGTTTAAGACTCACTTTCAATATTTAAATTACAGAAATGTAATACCAATCCCTTTTATCACGCGACTTTAATAGGATTGAATCCTGAATTTTGTTCCTACCTTTTAAATAAACCAAAAGTTAATCGATCTATCGAAACTTTCTTCGTAAAAGTCGTTTGCGAAGTTCACTGAGCTATTCAATTTCCAAACCAATTTTTTTTTTCCTACGATTTTCGACGCCCACCCTTTTAACCGCGAACTTTATGCAAATTCTCTACCATTTGATCCAATTAAGAGCGCGCCATTTGAATAATGGTTTATTTTAACTGTGCCATGCATTCTGTTGTACAATGCGGTGTTATTTGAATTGTTAAGACCGAAATTGATAAACGTTATAACGGTAGAATACAGCTGGGTTTTTTTCCGATGTAGACTGATTAAGACGAAATAAACCACCAAATTTTATAATATTACATACATATTGTCATTACCACTTCCCATAGGGATATTTTCTGCTTATCCCTGTAGGGTTTCCACCAGCTCCGGTCATGGCAAACTTCTTTCGCTTCTTCCACATTCATTAATAAGTAAAATAAAAGTAAAAGTTACTTTTATTTTACTTATTAGGACGCCTCGGATTTGATCGAAATATGTACGGCAGAATTCCTCCGACTGCACCATTTTCGTAATACGTGATAATACATAAATCATTTAAGTTTATACAAAACGTCTTATAACAGATGTACTTAGCTAATTGCAAGCGATCCAGCATGTAAATGCGGCTGTTCATCCACTCGTAGATTACCGGCGGCGATCTCCCTCAGCCGCCATTATCTCCCCGATTCAATCTCCATATTTATAGGCCTGGTGTGAACTTACAGGATTATGGCTTCGATCTAGATTGCGACAATGTCTCCGGCTCGGGGGATCCAATTTGATTTAAGCTCTTTACGACCACGCTCATTGGTTTTCATAAGAGCCCTATGAGATGCATAACTTACTAGACGCAGCTATACTACGAGTATGTCACGGAGCGTATGTGTACTTTGGGCTACTAACTTGTATCTATGTATGTATGGGGACATGTAAATATTATTCGACATACAAAAAGCAATGTTAATAGCACAAAAATGATTGCAAAATGTCGCATGTCAACCACATACATTATCATAGGCATTACAGTAGGCATCCGCTGACGGGTTCTTGCCCATAATCCCCACGCTGGGCAAGCTGGGCAAAGCTTCACGCACCATCTACGCTACTGCCTGAATGCGGCCACAGCTCGTCGCTACGCCTAACTAGGAGGTGTTGTACCGCGATCAGCTAGTTCGCGTAGCTTCATCAATAATGATTTGTTCATAATATTTTATGTAAATTCGTTTTTGTATTAACGTAAAGCTAAACAAACCTCGTTTAAGCATTTTGTTATTTTGTATTTTTGTTCGTCAATTTATCCATTTCTTGTATTCTTTCGTTTCTTTATTATTTTGCTCAGTTTGTAATTATTGTTTTAGGAAGAGAAGATGACATGAGCGTAATTGTCAAATCTGTTCACTATTCTGTTTAGCTCTTAGAACAACCTATTTACATATGGAACTGCCGGGTACCCGATTGTACCGGAAGGAGCATGCGGTGGCCGATAGGCGTCTGAATAAGGATATTGCGCCGGAACCTACCTCATTTCCTGTCGAGCTGCAGAAAATAGGATTATTTCAAATATTTACATATTGTTTATATTGTAGCAAAATATGTGTAACAGTCAATACAGTGATGAATGTACAAGAGGCACGTCAAGTTCGTGATTATATAGTTATTTGGCAGTCTCTGCTCTCTGCCCAACCTGTAAGAAACCTGCGTGATGATATAATAATAATAATAATATTTTTACAAATGTTCATTCCTTACGGATTTTAATTGACATTTTAACACACTAATTATGTAATTACTTAATTAAGTTTTTTATTACAAAACTTTTTAATCGTTTACATCACAATTTCATTCTAAATTTCGTTGCAAGCGCTACTGTCATGGAGAGGTCCTGTGATCGATTCCTTGATCGAGTACTATTCGATTTTAAATAAATAAATAAATTTTTCTAGCTTGAAATTCTTACTAGGAACTCGGAGTCAGAATTTGTGCTTGTTGTATGGCAATAAGCCCCCGACCCTACTCCATATTGGGACGTAAACGTAACCGGTGAAAAGCTTACAACACTCCCCTGCTTACCTCTTCGGGGATTATAGACATGATTTTTTTTGTTACGTCATTATTAAAAAAAACTTTCATACAATTTTTCTGGGGCAATTTGATTGTTGCTCCACTTCGGTAAATTGCTAGTGATATCGTCGTGACCGGCACAGATAGTCGTGGGAAAGATTTAAGAAACAACAATTTTCCATTATTGTCGCGACGAGAGGATATAAAGTTAAAAGCTGCAACGAGGTCGGAAGTTAACTTGGACGAAGAGCTGTTTGTTACAGACTGTTATGATACCGCCTCCCCTGAAATATACTTTCACACGGTTTTCAATAAGCTCACCTCGCTTGCTCTGTTGTCATTTTTAAGCTAATATAATTTGCTACATCGGCTTAGAAATAACGCACTCTAATCTTATTGTTATGTATCTACAATACTTTTTTAATTAGTCACAAAAATACCTTAAAATATATTTTTTAGTTTTCAATTAAGACAGGCAGGCAGTGTGAATGAATTATTATTCATGAATATAGGCCACATTCATTATCATATGACTAACCATATTTAAGTTGCTTATTTTGTACAAAATTACCATTACGTAGCGCTATATCTTCAATGGATTCACAAATTTAGAGTTAAAATGTACATTTCTGGGTCATTGGTACATTGCCACGATCACATTCGTGAATTATTTCTTACTTGCTTCTATATACCATGCCATTATTTAAATAGTAATCGATACTCATGATTAAAAGTTATTACTGAAAAATAACTCAAAACACGCGGCGTATTAGTCTTCTGTGGAAATAGAAACGCAAATATCCAATTAGATTTGCATTTAATAATCTTAATTTTTTTTAAATTGGTGTATTTCCTATTTTGCTGTGTAAGAATAGAGATATTTGGCACTCTGTACTCTCTGCCTACCCCGCAAGGGACCTGGCGTGAAGATATGTATGTATGTATGTATGTATGAAAGTTTATTGTTCTACGTCTTGCGCCAGGATTTATTTTTAACTCGTTGACTAAAAAAAAGTAAATCGAGTATAAGTGCTAAATCAATAAACTTTTCCCCGCAGAGAGCTAAGACGGAATACAGAATACGTCAGTTTAAAAAAAAAATACTTTGCCTTTAATAGTTCTTCGTTGAACATAATTATCGAGTTGGAATCTTTATTGCCGTCTGAACGTAGGAAAAAAATGTCTTCAAAGCAAGTTTATTAGTTTGTCGTCTCGGACGTTCGGAGCTAAAAGCTATTTTATTCAAAGATATATTGATATAAATTATATAAAATGAATCTTACGCACAGACGCCGAATTTGTAGAGGGAATATAAAAAGTTAATAACTATCAGTGACACAAGTGATTAAAAGTCGTCTTATTTAATGTGTTTGTATTCATAAACATATTTTTTTTTGTATATACACATTTTGCTATTTATAGGCTTGTCATGTCATCTACTTTTACACATAAAAGTAAATATTTGGCCTACCTACCCCATAGGAGATCTAATCCGATGATATAATAATAGTAACTTATATGGAGTGTATGCGGGTTTATGTAAACACGGTAAATGCAGTAAATAAATAATTCCATGTACCTAGTACACCCCAATCTGCTCTGACAAGCACATTTTTCGCCTAACCCCGCATTTTTCTGGTTTCCATTTCAATCGGAGCCGCGCTAAGTGAGACAAATACATTCGTCTCGCCCGAACTCGCTCCCGATCCGTCGCTCAAACACCGGATTTGTGGGCGCGGGAACAATAGTGAGCGTTAGGCCGCTTACACACGTTGCTAATCGGCGTTGAGACGACTTAGTTGCAAATTATCATCTTCTACCACGGACACGGATCTCCTCTCAGAATGACGGTTAGGCTATAGTCTGCCACTATCGCCCAGTACGGGTAGGCAAACGTCACACTACATGAAGAAGGTTATCGAGAACCCTAAGGAACTTGTAGTGTTAGGCACCAGGTGTGGAAATGAAATAAAAAATAGATCTAAATTAATCACTACAATAACATTTTATTTAAATAACGAAATACGAACATGAAAGACAGTATAAGACAATTAAATTAAAATCTTACAGGAGCTTTTGGCTACACAAACGGGCAGAGCTTCCGCTCGCAAGAGGATTGAACTAGATCTTAATATGGACAATACTGATTGGTTGAATGCGCATGTTTTGATGTTGTTTGTGGGAGGGTTACTGTTGCATGTCGTGGAACACTGTAATAGCTTAACTAATATGGATGTGATGCATTCCTTACGTCATATTATCGAACAAACGCCCAGTGTGGTACCGCTCTTATTGCTCGTGACAAATTCACGTCGTTAGCTATATCTACAGCGGCCGGATGGCGGAAAATGAACCGTTCTCGTGTTTGATGCAATTTTTTGGATGCAACTTTTAAAATATTTGAATTATTAAGGTCATAAATTACAGCACTTTCACGGGAACGCGGCGCGCACCAGCGATGTATCTATTTCGGCTGTTTTAATTTGTTTCTAACGGTAACGGGTTACCGGCGTAATGTGCTTGCGTCGGAGTTAGGCGCGATAAGGTCGATGTTTTACTCACAGGTTGTATAATAATGATGTTTGTTTTATTATCATCAGCTTTCTTTATTCGATTGCTGGATATAGGCCTTCTCTAATGATACCCATCACGCCCTGTTCTTGGCTCGCCGCATCCAGTTTTTCTCATCATAATCCCATCATAAGCTCATAACCCCCTCTAGCAGCTGGAGAACGTGAAATAGTATGGGATAGTTGGTATACAATGAGCTATTGATGTAGCTGTACTGTACCGCAACAAGGTTTGTATGAATATCGAGTTTAGTAATATACGTAATCGGGTACGGCCGATCTCGGACGGGACCTGACCCAGCATAAGACGGCTGGTAAATATACATATGAATGTAAATTTCTAAATATATACTCGTGAGGGTAAAGTTCCAATCAAACACTATTTTCCAGCAAATGATTTCTAGAGTTAGATAACATTTGCGGGTGGGAATCTAACCGGAAATCTGTGGTTCGGCAGTTCGCTCCCAAAGGCCAGTAAGCTATCGTACAAATTTCATTATAACATACTCATGCACTCATAAATTTTATGTTTTGATATGACCTTTCGGTCTGTACCTACATGTACAACGTTGTATAATCTCGTATGGGAATGTATTCATTCGATTTCATAGCGTAATAACTTTGCCTGAATTCTTCTTTACTGTTACACAACATTACATCGTCGGTCAAGTTTGTTCTAGTATTGTCTCATTACATATTCCATTATAGAAGTGATAGTCTGCAATACGTTACATGTAGGTGCTATATTCTCTTATCATCGTGTCATCTCATCAAATTAGGAATACTCCTTAATATCGTAGCCAGACAGTCGATAAACATATTTATAGCTATGTATAAAAATACATATTTGTATAGATAATCATAGATCGCACTCTGCCTACCTCGTGAGGGATCTGGCGTGAAGATATGTATGTCTGTATGTATGGATATAGATAACCACACTCTCAGAAACAGAACGAACATTCGTGCTTAGCAAACAAATGATTGTTTCATGGTTGTGAAACGAACTTACAACACGCGGCTCGGCATGCGGAGGCTCACACCACCAGACTGTCGTATCGGTCTGGACTACCGTCAGTCAAATGCCTATGGAACATATATTTTTTAAAACAAGAAAGTGTTTTATAAACATATTTTGTTTACTTCGGTATATTACTGTCCCGACGTATATGTATAAATTATGTAACTTAATGTCTGGTATGAAATCTGAGACACAAAGCCCGTTGAGTTAAAGCGAATCTCGTTTGCACAACATTCAAAACGGCACTTAAGCATTGCGATGTAATTTATCAAAGTATACAATCGATAGCTACGTTCATCTTTTATTGAAATCATCATTGGATTCCCGAGCTGTTTTGCATGATAATAACTCCTCGGAAACCAATCGTTTTGAGAACACTCCAGTGTAATTTGAATACGGCCACAATATACACTTAATTCGGCCTATTTCAGACTCGCTAAGTTTCAAAATTGGTACCGAATCTAACACTTAACATGTTTTAGTATTGCTATAATTTGAATATTCCAATTGGTTATTTCCTTGATAGTTTGATAATAAAATAATTCTATTATATCGAATATTATTTAGAGTGACATACGAGTAGTTGCATTATTGATCTGTTGGTTAAGTGATTAGCGACCCCTACTGCTGAGTTGGGGGCTGTGGGAGCAATTCCAATTAAGGGTAGAAAATCTAAATTTATAGCGTTTCGTCTTTAACCTATAGGTACTGTAGTCGCCGTACTATGTATGTATATGTATTATAAGTATGTTTCGTTATATCTAATCGTAAGTAAATGATTAGTTCTAACTCCACAAGCGTTGGAGCACAGAAATAGTTATAAATAATAATCTCAAATGGCACCGAAAAAAATTAAACTATAAGCAAAACGAAATTTAATTATTAGAAATGATTCTCATTTTTCTTTTAGAATTTTATATCCCCGCCATCTCGCCTATCTCAGTAGAGTTGTTCTTGAATATTTTCTTCTTCAAACGACCGTAAACGCGGAGAGCGCAAATTTAAATACACATTTTCTTTTTCCATGTAATTTTTCCTAATTTTATTGATACGTTTAAAGTTTCATTATCCCTTCCAAGATATCCTATATTACTTTTCTTTTTAATACTAATTCTGTTACATTTTTTGACAATGTCATAGATCAGGTCTAAAATTAGAACGGAGTCAAGAGATTATGACTACTTTTATGTTCAACAAACAATAGCAGTGATAGCCTAGTGGTTTGAAATTCGACCTCTCACCTCTCACGCCTGTAATCTCCGAAGATGTACTCCACTTACCACCACTCCACCATACACAGGACACACAGGAGGAACACATACCTACCTCTTTGGGCGTACAGGGGTTACGTTTACGTTTTACGTTTAAAAGTTTATAAATATACTTGTGTGGATAACAGTGATTGTACGAGAAAGTAGTTATCGGAAGTTTTCAAGTCGCCCTAAAGGCCTGCGCCAAGTAGGGAATTGGCATTTATTGTTCATTATATAAGGTTGTGTTATTAGTGCGTTGCTTCGCAGCATTTCGTAGTGGCTTCAAGTGCAGCGTCACCAAATGCTGAAACAATCTGCCGCCTCCAATGGGTGACCTGAAATCCCTCACACCCTCACACTTATTTTAAATTTTATAAATATCAATAATTGCATTGTAGACTTATATAATTAAATAAATGTTGACGTTGATAGTATTATACTTATAAATGTTGACAATATTATATGACACCGATTCTTATATTGTAGTCCGTCGGCGTCGTGTCGTACTAAAAACCTAAGAGCTGTAATAAATGATTTCTTACTCTTAGTGTTATTCTTAACGCAACGATACAAACAGTGATAACGCCTAATGTCCCCGCAATGGTTCGGGAATACTCCTGTAACTTTGTCCTCAGTCATCAAACTAAAAATCGACTGACTCCGTTGCCCCTGAATAGCCATTTTCTATTTTTATAATCGCAATAGTAAACAGTGCAAGCGTATTGATTTAGAAAATCCTTTCGCGCACCTTTTCACAGAAAATGTGCGTTGTAACATTAAATATCTCTTGTTGTAACCGTGAAAGAGAACGCCGTGAAGAAGTCTACACACCTAATAGTGCTCCATAATGTTTCCTAAGGTATGTGAACCGTTCTCATTTTGTGAGGGAACCCATTTCTACTTGTATGTAAAAGTGAAACTATAAAAGGGTGATGGTGACATAATCTCACTTCCGTTACATTGATGACTAAACAAAATACATTCACAGAAAGTAAGCCAACAACAATTAGGTCAAACACGATTGGAATGCTTTCCCGTAACAAGTTTCCAATTGCCTGTCGTGATTTAGAAAATGCCGTGTAAATTGTTTTTTTGCTTTTTGGAAAATAATTGGCTAAAGGATTCGAGCTTTGATTGGGTACGTACTGTGGATTGCAACTCATTTGTGTTCTGGGTGCGGAACTTTTCCTGCTAAAATGGAAATCCGCAGCCATTTTTTAAAAGCAGGGCTACGAAATAGGGCTTTTTCATTCATGCTTTCTTCATCATCACCGTCGTCATCATCAAAATTTAATTACACCACTGTTGAAAACGGGTCTCCTCTCAAATTAAACCGTAACCTGCCTTGATGCTGGTCAAATGCGAGTTGGCAGATTTAACAAACCTCAGAAAATATTATAAAGAACTCTAAGGTACGATGAACAGTACCATTGGGTGAATGACTCGTGTTCGCATAGGTTAAGGGCCGCTTTATAGTAACACTAACACCAATAAATTGTAGTGATAAAATTAAATGGGTCTGTTCTTCGAAACATCATATATCTGTTCAATTATGTATATTGAATGCTATCAGCAAAACGAAATCAAATTTTACTACAGAATTCTTAGAATGACATCAGGTGGAAAGCTAATAAAGTTTTAATGGTTTAAAAGTTTCGAGACGTTCATAAAATGTCTTTGTAGTAATTATATGTATTGAATTAGAGTCAAAGTCGCCATTTTTTCAAAAGTAATTCATAAAAAATATTTAGGAAATTTAAAAAAATGTAATATCTCCCGAAGACCGAGAAGAGCATTGGAAATTTATTGTTAGAGATCCAGTGGATAGTGCACCTGTATACTGTGGGTTCGATTCTCGTCGAGAACAAATATTTTTACGATTAACATGTGCATTTTTTGTATATAAGAATGTAAGGATGTAAAGTCATGTTCGAGTGTATAAGAATGTATTTAGCATTTTTTATTTGTATTTTATCAGGTGCCAATTTATCAGTTTATCTGGCTGCCATAACGCGGGCTTTATCTAACTTGGGACCAAATGGCCGTGTGGCAGTTACCCCAGATATTACAGCTACCATTATTTGCCTAACTATCGTATTGTAATAAAAGAAAACGCTCCAACAGTCCATACACGTTCAAGTACAGCACGGTTAACTTTACTCCATCTAGTATATTGTTTCTGGTCCATCAGCGCCGTTAGCATGATAAACCTCCATTAATTGACGACTGTTATAATCGATACAGACTAAGCTTGATTTACTTGAGAGTACTCCAGTGTGCTAGCAAGTTGTAATTGCTACTATCTGTGGCACTACAGATAATATCTGATGGCCTCCATTACCTACATGTTTCTAGGGTCCTCTGCGATATATCAGGCTTACTGTCGACATCTTAGAGCAGGATATAATAGGACACCGTGTTCAAAGTAATATGTAGACATTACGTATAGTGAAATATTATAGTGAAAAATATTATGAGTCCAGTTGATTTATTATTAAATGTTTTCTGGTCCGTGGTATTGTATTTCATTTTTTGACAATATGATAATAAAAACCTTAAGAGAGTAAATGTTTCAGAATTTATATTCGTAAAATAAATGCAGGCGGATATGTTTTTACGCCTCGTTCCTATAAGAGTAGGCAGAGGTTTTGGATTTTAACCTGGTATGGTACTGAGAACTGTATCGTACTGTACACTTGCTATGATAACTTTGATCTAAAAACAGAGTTGATACCACCGTGAGTTGATACGATGTTTGGAGGATGCCTTTACCAACAATATTCAATTATGATGATGACGAACACAAGAATTATAGATCGGAAATTATGTTACACAGCAAAAAAATATTACAAGATAAAAACTAAATAGTTTCTCATAGGACTAAGGCTGAGAAAGAATCTAGACAAACTGTTATTGCTTACATATATTTGAATTACCTAGAGTCCGTATAAGTTATACCTTATTAAACAGGACTCCATTATTCTATTTAGTCAAATTTATATGCACAGAGACATACGGGCCAATCCCCTGCTACAGCGGCGTCTTCATACCAGGAAAGCGGTTTTATTGCTGTTTTTACATAAAGCCCACATAAAGCTAATGTATGGCTTTCAGCTGAAGTATCTATGGGTTTACTCGCCACTTCGAGGCCTAATACAATTTTAGTTGTAATTTTTATATTGAAGTATGAATTAAGCTGGCTTTTTGCAGAGCGTGTGTTTTTATCGTTAGTGACTTAATGTTGTATGCATCAGAAGTGACAGGATTTGAACTGCAAAACTCCAGAGCTGAGTCTGCAACCTAAAGAACTAGTCTTGAAAATATCTAATACTGTTTTAATACACATACTCTTATAATAATATACTTGTATGTGTGTAGCTATACATAAATAGGAAGCAGTAATGTCAAAATGTAATTAGTACGTATCTTCACGCCTGTGATCCCCGAAGAGGGAGGCAGAGGAATGCAGAACACTCCCACGTTTCACCGGTTACGTTTACGTCCCACTATGGAATAGGTGGTGAGCCTATTGCCATGCTAATTAGTAGCTATGACTATGCAGTCGCCCTCAGCCGTTCACATAGGCTTGACGTGATTTTGGTGTATCTGAATTGTAGTGAGCTTTTAACATCAGTTAGTGTTCGTTATTTAGTTTTATGGATTAAGTTGAGTTGAGCTGAGTTATACATATAAATCAATTTCAATATTTGATACGAACGCAACCAATTAATATTAGTAATATCTCCACCTTTGTTTGTTCAACAAACGTTCAATTTCTCTTTAGATAATTGACAATTGACAGACTTTGAAGTGTAATATTGGTATAACCTGTGCTAATAAAGAGCGAATATTGAAATGACTTGCTATGTTATTTGTTTCGTAAGCATTATTTATAATATCATACTTGACATGGAACTGTACTGTTTATATTATATATCTATGTATATCAAGTGGCGATGTATGTATATATCTAGCCGGACCAAGAGTGATGTCTTACGATTTAAAGTGTATTATTCATTTGTTTTCAGTGAATCGCGTCGTTGGTTATGTTGGTTGCAAGTACGACTGCCGATCGGGAGGTCCTGGGTTCAATTCCTGGGTCGGGCACTACTAAATATCTCCGATTTAGATTTTCTATAAGTGGCTCAGAGTTTGGATATGTGCATGGTGTATGGAAATAGGCTCACCACCTATTCCATAGTGGGACGTAAACGTAACTGGTGAAACGTGGAAGTGTACTACACTCCTCTGCCTACCTCTTCGGGGATTACAGGCGTGATGTTACGTTTTTAGGTGAATTCACATTCACATGTTGAGCTACTATAAAAAATTCTAAGTCAGAAAATCACATAGTGCTCGCCCTGGAAATCGACTTCAGTACCTCTCACTCAGCAGTCGCGCTTACAACCACTCAACCAACGAGCAGTAAAGACTTATCTATAACATGTAAGTTTTAATATTATAAAATATGTTACGAGACATGGTAAAAAGTATAATAATTTATTTAACATAGAATAGGTACATAATGTACAACAGCAAGTCGAAGCCTATTTTGGAGCTGATGGAATTTATTAGTATATAAATTCTCATCTCACTTCGCAAAACAGACTATGAGCAAAAGAGGATAGCTTAGCTTAGCTACAAGTTCACCGAGAACTTGACCAACAGGCTGATCAATCGACATTGTTTGTATGCTGGCAGAACGACTGAGTTGTGACGATTAAAAGGTCATATTCTGAAAGTGACTGTACCCGTTAAACGTTGCTCGTCTTAAACCTTACGAGTAATAAAGTCTCGACGGAGAGATGTAGTGTACAACAAAAGAGCAATAAAACGTCTTGATGGTTTAAGAAGTAAATAACTTAGACGGTCTATGTAAATGCAAAAGCTTACCTAGGACTGTTTGGTAACTACTGTATTATGATGTAATTTTATGTTGTCAAAAGTATTATCTGGTTAAGAATCAAGTAATTATTACTATCTCATGCATAATGTTTTGTTGTCAAAAGTATTATCTGGTTAAAAATCATGCAATGATTACAATCTCATGTACCTATAATGTTTTGTTTAAAAACGCTACATCGCGCCTGTAATCCGTGAGACGGCAGGCACAGATGTGTAGTACACTCCCACGTCTCACCAGTTACGCTGCACGTCCTACCATAGGGTGGATGTAGGTCTATTGCCATAATATATCGGGCACATATCTAGGCTCCGAGGCACAACTAGGAATTGCAAGTTAAAACGACTGGCCCGTTTTGGTGCAGTGGTTAGTGAACCTGACTGTTGCACCGGGGGTCGTGGGTTCGATTCCCACCCAGAATAAATATTTGTG
>DWDV01000906.1:0-14672 GCA_018245615.1 Mimoniades ocyalus
TTTTAAGTCCCACGATGGAATAGGTAGTGAGCCTATTGCCATATACCGGGCACATATCCAGACTCCGAGCCACTACTTGAAAATCTGAATTAGAAAATTTAGTAGTGCCCCGACCCGGAAATCGAACCCAGGACCTCCTGTAAACAATAACAGGGTGGAAAATGTTGACGGTTAATACTAACACCAAAGATCACAGCACTATCCTGTGCCCAGAGTCAAAGTGGCAGTATTAAAGCAATAATTTCATGAACACTATAGTAATGTTATTTAAATGTCATACACGCTAAACTAAACTATAAATGCCCTAAAACATAATGTAATCAGATACAGGCATGTAAAAACAGCTAGGAAGAGCACCTACACTACCTACATCTAATTTTTTATTAACAACTTATTTTTATTTTCCCAATATAAAATACATAAAAACCTAAATAAATGTTTTTAAGTAAGAAAAATATAAATTACAGTTCTCTGATATTATATATCAGATTCAATTACATTAAATTTCTTATAATCACCGTCTAATCGAAACAGACATCAAAAGATCGTAAGGGGCGTTATTTAACATTCTTAAATTTACGTAATCGCTTACGTAGGAGGCAGGTAAGGCGGTGTATACACGCGCCCGAGGGCGTGACTGAGCCGCATCGGACGAGATTTCGGGCTCCGGGCAAACCGGTTCCTCACTCAGTACATTCCCCTGCTCGCAATACGGTAAAGAAGCTTGCATACTATGAATGACGAGATATTATTAAATTATAAACGTAATTTAATGTTTGACCCATACATCTATAATCACTTTTGTATCTTTTTAATTGTCAGTTCTATCAATATTGATTTGCCAATCTCATTATTGATTTGTCAAACAACTAGTCTGACCCACTGGAGAATTGTTCCAAGATGTTGTTATCTATCAAACTTATCGCGATCCGCTAGCAACTAGTCGTCAACAAGGTGATTTCGTGATCAACGATAAAGAATATTTCTTTATTAAAATTATTAGTTTCCACGAACATATTTAACAGCAATTTTATTTATGTACATTTATTTTTCAGGCGTGAATAAATAAATAAAAAGATATTGGACAATGGCAAATATCGAAAATCGTTAAAATTTTGTCACTGCGCCAAGCAATCTTACCATACAAGAGATACAGGAATAATTCCAGGTATTCAAGGATCTTGCCATGAAAATGATAAAGCTCTTAGGGCGGCAAATTTGAAGTAATGCCAAATCTATTGACATCATAAATAGGCGGAGTTGGCAGAAAGTTCCGTTTTACACAGATAAATCACGGAGCAAAAAATGTAGTCACATAGTACGTTTACAAACAATATTGATCAACTGCCTCGGTGGTCGTGTTGGTTGCAAGTGCGACTGCCGATCGAGAAGTGCTGAGTTCGATTCCCGGGTCGGGCACTATTGAATTTTTCTAATTTAAATTATCCAGTAGTGGCTCGGATTCTGGATATGTGCCCGGTGTATGGATAATAGGCATGATGTTACGTTTTTGTTTACCTTATAGGACAAAATTTCGTATGCACCACATTTCTGATGATCAACTTTTGTAACATCGGTTTTTTTAAATAACTTCTCTTGAACGGTAGGTAGCATATTATTAACATATACTTCATGAATCATTAGCTGATCACAATTTTGTTCGTTTAAAATTATCACATTGAAACTCTGTTTGCATTTTTCTTCATTTCATCTCGATACCGATCATATTAATTTGATATACTCTATACATATAATATAATAACGTAAGGAGCCGAGTGTACGAGTAACTGATCGTAGAAATTGGTTGGTCCGGAAATTTTATCTAGAAACTTCAACAAACAGATGATTCAGGAGTTTACTTTGATTCTATTCTCGTCTTTATGTATACATATCTTAGATATAATCTGTAATGTCTACATTATACGGGACATTGTATTGTTGATGTTTACTTAGTTCAAGCATTTATACAAATCTAATATTAACTGCAGCTGAACCCCTTAATTAAATTAGACAACTGTAATTAAAATATTTAAATATAAAATTTACCTTTTGACAGAATTACTAAATAAACTACTGCTAATAAGAATCGAAATGCTGAATTAATAATCGAAACATATATTAAACCCAAGTGTTGTGATGTGAAATAACCTTGTTAATGTATTCGGATAATACGTTCAATATGGTATAAATTACCAAGATATCGTCTGAAACGAATTAAAACTGATTCCAAGAGCATAAAGTTGCAATTTATTTAAATGTGAGCAGAGCCTTAAAATAACATTCGATAATAACGATTGACTTGAAGAAAACTCGGAATATACATAATTTATTCAATTCATTTTTTATTTGGTGTAAAAAATAAACTCTGTTTTTGTATCTTATATGTATAAAGATTTTTTAATACGAATCAACATACTGTTAGGTAAACTTAAAATCGTCTAACTTTAAATTTGTCGGAACCATTAAATGTAGCTAGGAACACAAACATCGCGTTTATTACTGCAGCAAAGCTACAAAGATTATATTGGAATATCATAGGATTTAATTAATGCCATATTTTAATACTTCCTCGTGCAATGACTACGTGACTAATTACTCTTATGATAAGGCTTCGTTCCTGTTTGATAATTGGAAACTTGTTAACAGACCTGATGGAATTTTGAGCAAATTAAGAACAGTTGACAAATAGGTATCTCTAAATATAAATGTTCATAAAAGTACATTGGGGCATTTATCTTTCGTCATTGTGTTAACGCAAGCTAGGAACGTGATGATTTCTTTGAGGCAAAAATGTTATTCCTTTTCCTATTCCAATTCCTACAGCTTACAGTAAGCCAACGGGTAATGGATGGCCGCAAATATGACACAAAGCCATTTCTCCTAATACAGAAAAAGATCTATTTTTTATTGTTATTTCACATCGCTAGAGGACCGATACATTACTAGAGGAAAGACATTCTATAAGAATGGTACACCGCCATGTCAAAGTTCCACTCTTGCGCAATAATTTTCAACAGTCTTATAGATACATGTATATGTATATTAAGGAATACATATATATAATCACATTTTTATATAACAGGGTTATAACAATAATTGTTATTAAAACTTACACAAAATTACTTTAACTTGTTATACATGTTGGTATCCGGCGAAGGTCAATCAAACCGAACGACGTTGATCGATTGGTACAAACTATCAATTGGGCTGGTCGTCACAATACGATCGAAAAATAAAACACGTGGACAACACACTAACAATAAATTAATGAACGATCTATATATACTCGATCGTGTACCAAGCAGACGTCTGTTCATCGATTTTTCCTTAAAACGCTAAAGTGTATATGTAAGTACAACTTTAAGGACAGTTTTTTTATAAGCAACATCTTAAATCACATTTAAATCTAATGAAGTTACTCTTGGATATTTTCGTTTATTCTTAGAGCAATTTTCAATGATAAATGACCTCAACTTTTTATGGCATCAGCTCTCGTTTGGATTATAGCTCGATAAAATTTAAATTGCCAGTTTCAATCCAAACAAACACTATCGCGGGGAAATTAAATCGGTTGGTCGTAAAAAGTGGTAAAAACAAAAAATATATTTAGAGTGTGGCAATTTTAAAATGTATCTTGTAAAGTTTTGAGGTAAGCATTACCATCACCTCGTAAGTGTTCATGAAACCCCCAAATATCGATGACGCGTCATTCCATGTTGCTCTGCCGAAGCACACTGGTCCATATCTGCTGACACGTCTATATTATTAACATATTAATATTAATATGTAAAATTACAAGTGGAACTCACAAAAAACTAATAATGGGTTCTTGTGTGTTCGGACACATTCACTATAGGTATATACCTATAATTTTCCTTGTAATTTTCCTGAAAGGTTCCGGTTTCTAATTAAGTGCCAAGCACTGTACTTAGGTCCCTTTTTTCCACCGAGGTAGCTTACATATATCCCTTCTAACAGTGGTCTGAATCCTTCTATTTATGAGAGGATACATCTTTCTAATGGTCAAATGATAAAAACAATGATGATGATGACATCGAGATTTACTATGTGTAAAAGGTATAAAACACAATTTATGTAGCCATCATAAAATGTTCTGAGCAAAATCAGAAATCGTACTGTTGTATATCATTCAATTTGAAACTGTTTGAATGTTATGACCCGTGGACAAAAATAAAAGTGGAAAACTTTGAACAGGAAACATTAAACGCCCTACAATTTCAAAAGATGACGTCAATCTGTCTTAGAATTCTGCAAACATTCCATTTCTATGTAAATATGAAAATACTTATAAATGTAATAATAGGAGTTTTGAACGAGAATATTCTTAATTTACCGTTTTCTTTATTACAAATGTACTATTTGCTACCAGGAGAACCAAAATTTTTATTATTGGAATGTACGAACGTAAATTTTTCCTCGTTCACAGTTTCCAAGACTCGTTTGAGACAGCTAGAATTCTGATGATGTATCATTGTGCCAGTATACTGAACATTAATAATTAACCAGTATAATTTCAAAAGTTAATCGTAAAAATTTATATCCGTTTCCACGGTACAACTACAAATCCGATCGCGTAAATCAAATCAATTTTTTCTGTTTTTGAATTTATGATTGGTTTTGTCTTTTGGTTCCATTTTTAAACATTTGTCATCCGTCATCGAATATGGCAGGGCATACGAACAATGACAAAGTATTTTCTGCATGTTTCGTCATACCGTATCTACGTACATACTCGTACCTATATGATAACTCCCATGACTGTTGATATAATATTGTAAACAGAAGACAAAACTACTTACGATTGATCTATTCAAACCAAGGATGTATTAACAAAACATTTCTTATAATATTGGGTTTTTGAGTAATATTGCGGGTACTTACTTATTTTTGAGTAATATCATGTAATAATCAATGATGCGCCTGACCATGTTATGCGCTGTATCGAACACGTGTGTCAACATAACATAACGTTGTCGCTTCTGTCAATGTGACATTTGGTTACACAACAAAATTATTCAGTTAATCTTTATAATATAATAGCTAACATAGAAAGATGTGTAATTCCTCTTACAAGTTTCGCTTTCGAAGTTATCGCCTCTTAAATATTGCCACCAACAGATATACAGCCGTTTAAGGAGTGTGGTATTCAGACATGGATTCAGAAATTCCAGGTTATTAATAGCAAGTTAGAAATTTCAGGATAATAGCAACAGTTACAGATTTTTGGCAATACTTACTTTGAAATCCACCTTAGACCGAATATAGATATACGAGTATATGGTCAGCAGGAAACACCGGAACCGGAAATCCGGAATCTATTTACCTACAGTGTTTAAAACAGTATTTTTTTTGTAACGTAAATTACATCTGCTATTCAAAATTTATATTTTGTACTCCTTGCCTACTAGGGTAACAATAATAAAATTGAATTTTGAATGAAATGATATTTTTAATAATCTATATAGTATTATATTATCGCCTGCAATACACTGACTTAACCCATAGTAACGTTTTCTGCCAGAGTTCTTTTGGTGTTTGTAAGACTTCATTATAGCTATGTATTTTAATAAAAAAAATCTTAATAATTTAACACACCATCATACACCGAATTCGTGGATATTTGCAAAAACAACATTAACAATAATAAAAAACAAACTATCTAAGACCATGTTAAAACCTGCCCATCAACGTTCAAGATTATTACGGCGTGTCAGATGGGACGCGGAAAAAAGAGATATTCTTACATTACTCAGCTTCCTCTGCTATAAGAGTTACCTCAATTTATATAAAAATGTCCACTAATTCCGCAGTACAGTTCTATAAAATGGGGCAAAAGTAATGACCTAATGTGAATTGGCTGGAATTATATAAAAACCAAAAAAATAGGGTTCTATTTTCACAAACCGTTTATTTGAAAGTTTAACATACACATAAAAAAAAAAAAAATTATACCGTCAGATGACCACCTCCAGAGTTGATACAAATATGTATACTCGTTTGTAAGCGTTTCGAATTTTTCATAAAAAGACTGGCTGCAAACTGAGGTTTCCTTGAAGTTACGTCTATTATATTAAAATACTTTTGAAAGAATTACTAAGACTATCCATCTTGAAACTCGTAAGAAGCGAATAAATACACTTAGTACAATTTACCATTACTATTACTTCAAGTTGATAACAATAGTTAATGTTCAGCAAACCACATTCCGAGAGCTATGTTGTTGTAAGCGGAGCTCGAGCGAAACCTAACAAATAAACATTACTTATACCTACCATACTTGACCACGTATAACATTTGAATGTTATTTAAGTAACCTTAACTAAAATCAGCGTAATTGTTATTTCAGTGGCATTAACGTGTGTCTAGTTACCTGCATTAAAATCTACAAATATATAACGGATTTAATAAAAAATTAAAGATTCATACGTAATGTTAATTTATGTAATTGAATTTTGCATGTAAAATTAACATCTTTATAAATAATATGACTTATTTGTTATCGTGTGAAAATACTATAAATGTAATCAATCCTAACGTTTAATAATAAATATCTAATTATATACCAAACGATAGGTATCGAGAATATCATGACTTTGGAATAGCTCGTAAAACCTATTCGCTGCGATTTTCGAAATATTAAGAGCCGGAACAATGAACAATTTGATTTAATTTGCATATTAATTTGCTAGACTTATTTAAACTTGCAGCATGAATAGCAATATTAAGATAATCAATTACTCACATGTCCTCTATATCTATTCTGCGACAGAATACAGACGTGTTCCACGTCAGCCATATGTAGTATGCTACAGCATTTATTAGGGAGTATAATGTGGGCAAGTTTATTATGTATAACGAATAGAAAAGAATATAACTAACAGAAAAATTCGACAAGAAAAAAAATTATAACAGTAAAAAGGAAGATGAAAAATAAAGCTTCTCCTTCACGGTTCTACGAGACAACATTCGAAAACATTTGAACACCATTTGAAAACTCCACCATCTGGTTAACACGGCCTTGTCAATCAACGTTGGACACTGTAACTTTTCGAAATGAAAGATGATTTTTAAAATAATGCTCAATTTATCAACATTGTTGCATAGTCACGACAATATGTGCAATGTCTCCGTTACTGCGTGTTCACACCATGTATTCCAAATATAGCAATCTGAAAATAGCACAACGGTATTTACACGTCCGTCGCGTTATCGCTGTAGTTATTAATATTATAGACCGACATGTTTTATTGTTCTCGCCATGAGTATTTATGAACGCGGTTTAAAATTAGCTTTGTGCCACAAATTGTTACCATGATGCACTGACTTAATATTATCTTTTAATAATTTGACACTTAATTAACTTTTAGTTATAATTTATTTCCTGTTCTTGACTTGAGTTTTGTCAAATTTAGCCATTTCGATTCAATCAAAAATTTTTAATTAATTAAGATGTACCTTCTCGAAAAAGTTGGTTTTTTACCAATCTAAATAGGTTTTCTCTGTTATTTTTCTATTCAACTTACATTTAGATAAGCAATAATAACTAGACAAATGAAAATTATTAGAATGAACTGGCCATCGGACAATGAGTCACCATCACCTCACAAAGGCATAGGTAGGAATGACGTCATTTCATTTCCAAGCCACTAGATAAATGCACGTGTATGTTAGTCCTATTGAAAGAAAACGATTATATTGTTCCAAGTTTATTTATAAAACGGTCTGCATTAAACATGAACTGTACAATTCGAACAGAACTGGTCGCCATAAGACGTTCTATTTTTAAACATCTTATCAACGTACCCACTCGCGGTCACACAGACGAAGCTATTTGAATTCAAAACATATTATATTGTTTTTAATTGAAATTTAAAAATGACTGCCTCGTTGGTCGTGTTGGTTGCGAGTGCGACTGCCGAACGGGAGGTCCTGGGTTCGATTCCCGGGTCGGCCACTACTAAAAAAAATTTCTAATTTAGATTTTCTAGTAGTGACTCGGAGTCTGGAAATGTGCCCGGTATATGGCAATAGGCACACCACCTATTCCATCGTGGGACTTAAAAGTAACTGGTGAATCGTGGGAGAGTTCTACATTCCTCTGCCTACCTCTTCGGGGATTACAGGCGTGATGTTACTTTTTATAGTATGTAATAGGTAATTAACTAACGAAAACCTGTTTTTCGATGTCAATCAAAAATGCGTTCAGTTGACGCTTGTCGAAAGGTATCAGTGCTACACAAGTTTAGTGAGTGAGTAATGTCTAATATAAAATTTTGCGACTCTTCCCGAAACATTAATTACGAATTTTAATTAATAACCTACTCAAAAAAACATGCTCATTCGTTACAGTAGATCATAACGAAAACCTCCAATGCCAAATATAAGTCAAAATAAATTAAGAAACAAAATAACAATGTAAAAACTAAGGCCGACGTGAATAATACGACCTGGAACGAAATTTCTAGATTGTGCGAGAAGAAAAAATAAACTGTCCGAGACTTCGGGGGTGAATTCGCCGGCGTTCGTAAGCAAATTACGTCAGAATTGGAAAAACAAGATAGGCATGAAAATAATTCCCATTGTCAGGGGAATCAACTTATTGAGGGGAAGCAATTTGTACTGGGAAGGGCCCAATTTTTTTTTGCTTCGTCCTTGAGGAGAACGCCTTTGATAACTCCCGTCTTGGGCATAAAAATGATTCCGAGTAATCCATTTGCATATCATGATCATGTAGTTATAGTAAAATTTATATAACATATATATTTTTTTACTTTAATTTTTTTCACTTTTCAATTTTTTTCACTTTAATTTTTAAATTAAGTTTCTTGCGTAGCATGCACATGACCGTGCGTTGGTTCTGTTCTTTTGAGGTAAAATATAAAACCAGACACAAATATATCAATATCCTCGATCTATTGAGACATTTAATGTCTAAGTATCTCTGCTACTGAAACCCTCAAACAAAGGCATTATAATTTTATTGATCCCATATCACAGTAACGGATGCAGTGATGAAGCTTCCAGTGTGGAATTACATAATAAATATTAGACATCTATTTCTTTCATCTTTATTATGAAAAAAGTAGCAGCCATGACGGAAACTCTATATTAAGCAATGTCAATAAGTTGATAAACATTTATACGTAAGAGTATGCATCCGATCTTAAATAGACATAACAACGTAATATCACGCCTGAAATCCTGGACGAGGTACCCAAAGGAGTGTAGAGGACTCCCACGTTTCACCAGTTACGTTTACGTCCTACTACTGAATAAGTCTAGACGTTACCCACCTATCAATCGTAAACATGAAATTGGCGTCCAAATTTTAATTAAACAAGCAAGAAAATACACTTCATAAATAAGGCTGTACATATCGCTCTTTGCAAGGGACCGTATGATATAATATTGTACGATAAGTCTCCAAAGACCAATCTCTAATGTTAACAAAGTACGCGAACCCATTTCATAGCATATTATACGAGTAGGTACATGTTTCGAAGTATAAATTGTGTTTCAAAAATCATGGACTGAATTTGATTGCATTATCGTAACTGGTACATTTTTAATATTCCATGTTTCATCAAATTTTGTTTATATTACTTATAGTTATATTGTCAATTATCATAAATATTTGTTTATCTCACGATAGAATAGGAGAGATTTTATTGCTATTTGTCAGCCACCAATCCAGACTCCCAGTTACTATCAGAAAACGTAAGATAGAAAAAACCAATAAAACCCGGCCTGGGATTTGGACCCAGGACCTATCGATCGACAGTCGCGTTTGCAACATCTCGACCAACGACGCAGTCAACAGTTTATTTTGATTTAAACAGCCAGTTTAAAACAAAATAAATTACACAGACAAGCAATAACCGGGTAACGGGCCACCAGAGACTACATCATTAACCATTTCGTTAATCATCATTGCATTGTGCACAATCACTCATTGGATTCTGCTTTATATGGAACGATGTCTCTTATCGACGACTGCGTAATTACTCACGCTGTTTTTATATCGCTACAAGGTGATTAAAATAATAATTAAGCGTGAAAATTTTCACAGACGTGGTAGCGTCAGCATATCCATGCAAATAATTTTCAATAAATAGTATCGTATCATGTTTGCTTAACACATTGAGTGCTACGCGATTTTATAACGAATTCTCCGTCAGACCGCGCACTGGTAATTTTAGATAATAACTTAAAACAATGTAATTTTTTAAGTTTGTTATCATATTTTGTACTGTTAGTCACTGGTGACTGTCGCGACCTGAAGGATTTTTTTGTCACTCAATGATGACTGAAGATTGCTCTGAAAAACTACGAAATCAGAAAAAAAACTGACGCGATGACTGACGCGCTCTGAACGGAAGTTTCGGTGTCAGTCACCGATGACTGTCGTTTCACTCAACGTGTTAATTGTTTCACAGTTAAGTCCAGATAGCTAATACTGGTAAACGCAAGAACCGACTAGGGGGAAAACTGTGTAAAAGCAATTTTAGTACCAACAAAAATATGACGAAAATATTTTTGTGCTATCGTTACTCGTGTGATAATTTGTTTTACAATTTGATACAAACATCAACTTTAAGATAGAGTCCAATGGCGTAGTACTCCCAAATTTAAACTTAGGTATTAAAATTTGTATACTGTTAATATTTCTGTTGATCTATGTATTTATCGACTTCGGAATGTAATGGATAAACCTTCTATAAATACTTCGCGTTATTTTAATAAAAAACAAGAGATGTACACTAAGTGAATGTTTAAGCTAAATTAAAGGCTATTGCAAGAATTTCACATCACAAGTCCTGCACGAAGACTTTTGACATGTTCCTCTATCATTAATACCACCCGTGTTGAATTTTACAATTATACTTACTAATGGTGAATGTTGCGTAATTTTGATATGGCGTGTTAAGACTTACGCTATTTCCTGTTACTTTTTATGTTATGTTATGTTTTTTTATGTTACAGATCTACAAAATAATACAGAAATCTATATTCAGATTTCACTTTTAGAACTCCCCACCAATGCGCCTATTTTATTACTAAGTAAATTCATTATTCCACTTTTCAGTCTTCCCACATACCAGCGCTTCGGGACAAATCTCAGAAAAAATATATCATCTTCAGAAATACAGATATTAATGACCACATCATATCACGTAGTCTGGTCCAGACTTCTACTTCAATAGCATCAGAAAAGTGCACATTCATTGCAATGTAAATACATATAATCCATAGATATTATGCTGCTCTCGTGGAGTATATTTTTCTTCACGGTATCGTGTTATTGGGAAATACGCTTTGTAAAATCTGTTCGCGGCCATTTTGTACCACGTCCCCTGGTAGTTAACGTCTTATGTGAGCGACGTAAGCGGGCGCCCCTCACGCTCTTAAAGAATTCAAATTACGAATTTTATGACAACGAAATCCGTTTAATGTCTGTCCGCATAAAGGGGAATATTTTATGCATCTTCCTAACAATATTAAAATGTCAGGAGCCCTGATGTGAAATAGACGAGGGTATTAAATTTTTACTTCTTAAGTGCACTGCAACGCTATGCAGCGTGGATAGTTCCAAGATAAGAGCAGAGGTTTAATTGATTTAATTTAATTTTCATAGCTGCGGTCTGCAATTGACAGACATCAAATGAGCGTATTTGGAATTTAATGGAACTTAATGATCGCTAAACATCATACAGTCTGTATTTTTGTATGATATGCATTGTATAAAAATACGTCATCATCATCATATTGCAGTCCACCGCTGGACATAGGCCTCCCCTGAGAGATTATGACCACAATCTCCACGCTGGGTAAATACATTTGCAGGCAATCTAATATTCAGCATAAACCATAAGGACTGAGACCTGGGATGAGTTTTTAGCCTTGGCCTTTCACTGCTTCCATGACGTACACTTTTATTTTTGGCTTCAGGCCATCAATTTTTCAATAATGCGCGCTAGACTATTATGGTCTTATATAGAGTTTTTGTATCCACTACAAATATATCTTTCGATGATATTCAAATATCCGTAAAAGCCTCTGTCAATGCTTAGCGACTGTCAAGCTATTATAGAACTCTAATTTTACTACCTTCAACGATAAAAACCGTCCTGAAAATGCTCCAACAAAAGTCAGTGTACAATAAATTGTACCTAGCATTACTTAATACTATATGAAGTTTGTTTTCTATCTGCGAAGCCCCAACAACATGCAGGGGCATGGCTTCGATGAGGGTTTAATTTAATAAAATACTTCGGTAGATAAATAAATAACTTTTATAACGTACAGAAATGAATCTCATTTTCGCAATAAAACTCATTTAACACATTCCCTCGTAAAATTTATGATTGCAATTAACACAAAATCTCTGTAGCCTACATTCCCCTGTTAGGAAGTACTTAACACTCAGTAAAGAATTACAAATGTTATACAAGATTAACACAAAAGGTTATCACACCCTTTTAATGTCCGACAAAATTTCCAGCGAAAGGAAAATATTTTACGAAAAACCAGGATCGAAGCGTTGTTAGGGGAGGTAGAAAGAACTATATTACTCTATAGTGGTTTATATTGTGAGATGTAGCGGAAAGTACGCAATTAAAAAAATACGCGTATTTCTTACGATTTCTTTTCGAACTTTTAAAAGTTATGCGACATAAGGTGACTTACTATAATTCCTATAAGTACTGTGGTATTAAATGCAGTTTAAAATTGTGAAACCACTGATACTGACATAAGGGTATGCATGCCTGCGCTGTCGTATACCAAACAATTAAAATTAGTTTTTAATGTGTAATCTGATTATATTACTTGTCTTAATATATACTTTTTTCTATTAAAAATAGCATTATATCAAAATAGTTAAGTAATAACAAATAATACAGGTAAATTAGTCTGGTACGATGTTTGAATAAACACAAAAATTTTAAAGGTCCTATAAAATCACTAAAATATTTTTATTCAACGGTTGTTAATTTTTTTTTCCATACTTTATACCAATTTTTTTTTCCATACTTTAAGTTTTTCTACGTCACGCCTAGGTACAGAATGCCTTTAAAGAAAAAAAAGATTAATCCCGCTTATATCTAACGACTCGTTCCAAACGAATATTCCTATCTACCCTCAATCTACGATCCAACACGGAACACTTAATGTTGCTTAAATGCGGGCTGCGATTTAAGTTTTTGTACTTTATCGTACGATTTATTGGCGGTAAAATTAATTGTGAAGACGATTAATGACCTGTTATCGGACATGCATTTTTTTGTTGGTTGTCGACTTAATGTGTACTGACCCTATTCTAAGGTTTTAAAACAAGGCCACGATAATTCAAATGTAAATAATTTTATCATTTATCATTGATTTACACTAATAATATCAGTTATTTTAAAGTTCAGTACAAACAACCCCGCCGACAGGTGTTATAATCATTACTGAAAATTTAACAAAACAAAACATCCATGTAACTTTCGCCCCGAATAAAGATGGATGCATTTCTTGGTAAACATAATCCCCAATTGAAATTCTTAGTTAGCAAATTAGGTTTCAAACACATTTCTCACAGCCAATCTAACATTTTCGTGTTACATTGACTTTAAGACTAAAATAATTTTGTTTATTAATATAAACGATACATTATGAAATGGATAATATAAATCAACGTGTCGCCTCTTTGCTTCAATAACGTAATATTGTCCTAATAAATTATTAAGACAATATTACGTTACTGAATCAAAAAACGATATAATTATGAGGTATGTGTACTTTATATATACCACCGTAAAATGTTATTGCAGGAATAACTACTCGTTAAAAGCTTACAAACGACTTTCCTCAGTACTCATCCTGAATAAAATGGTATACATGTGTGTAGAAGCGATATATTTTATAATACTGAAGTAAATAGAAGATATTGTTACATTTATACTGTTGTTTGCTACTTACATGATTTTGTGAGTAATACATATAATATAGAGTTTTTTCAGTTCAACTAATGTAAGAGCTAAACGAATGAATAAATCAACATACAAATTTGAGAATTAAACCATAGAACAAAATTGTGTTACCTTGCGTAAACATTGTGTAAACATTTTAATCGACGTGAACGCTAACTTGATCGGAACAGTAAACAGTTTTAAGTTTACAATGGAAATATTAAAGCGCTTACCTGCAGCGGGCGACAGCTTGGTGACAACACCCCAACGCGATTTCCACTGAAACAAGAAAGTTAAATATTTATTCATTGCAATTACATTTTTTTGATGTTATGCTTTTACATAGTTGATGTAGAGTTCCTGTACAAAAGTACAATGCTATGGTAGAGTTGGGATATAATGTAATAAAAAAAATATTAGACAAATTATTGATGTTGATTAGTAATGAAAAATAGAATAATCCGTAAATAAACATCCGCTATGTAACCGGTACTGGGTAACTTAGAAGTAAGTAGGTATACGAGATGAAATGTGAAAATCACATAGTTAGATAAGTCAGTGTCATTTAAAACCGCAACAAATGTGACACTGAAATGCGAGAAAAAACTCAATTGTTGTAACAATACGTAACTTCACGCCTGTAATCCCCGAAGAGATAGGCAGAGGAATGCAGAACACTCCCACGTTTCACCGGTTACG
>DWDV01000907.1:0-14670 GCA_018245615.1 Mimoniades ocyalus
GACCCGGGAATCGAACCCAGGACCTCCCGTTCGGCAGTCGCACTTGCAACCAACACGACCAACGAGGCAGTCAAAATCGATAGATAATAATAGTTAGATAAAAGTTAGATAATGAGCACTAAATATTAAATATCTTAGTCCTCACTAACCTGCCATGCTTTTTCTACGTTCGTCATTCCCTTCGTATACCTACGTACACCGGCCATTAGTTTTATTAATGTCCCAAAGAAGTCATTGCTAGAAGCCGTTGGATTTTTATATAATTCCTTGAGAGGTAATTGCGCCGAGGTTATTGTGTTAATAAATACAGTTTTGTGCGTAATTTATTTACATTATTCAATTGTGATAATATAATTTTAAAGGACATGTAAATTAATGTATACCTACTCGTAACATAAATTGATTATATACCTACTTTCTTAACATTGTTCAATAAATATATTTGTACATACATAGTATATTTACGGATACAAGTATTACCCAATGTATTTCAAAGTATAGGTATTCATATATTATGTAGAATTCTTCGTGTGCATGTCCCTTCTCAGAAATTGTTTATTAACTGATTCAATTCACTTAAGTATTATACAAGTCATAAATGAGTATTTACATGAAGCATTATATGTATATTTTTCCACATTGCTGTCTTTATTTTCATTACTGTGAGATGCGCAAACTGGATGAAAGCATTAATATACATATATCAATGTTTACATTGATTGATTTTCATTAAGTGTACTCATTTATATACGATGTGATAAAATAAATATTACGATTTTGAATTTGGAATACATGTTTAACGCGTGTCATCAACATTTTGACAACGCAACTTCCTCTCGACATCGAATCACTTCGATTGCTAAGTTGTCGAGATTTCTACACCATTACACGAGTATATGCCACTCAATCTACATAGCATAATATAGTAGGTATCTTTTGAAACGGCATTGCCGTGTAAGGTATACGTGTGAAATAGTACTGCGGTCATTCGAGCAGGAGATATAGTTGCATCTCTTGTTACATGTATTCCACATAAGAAACCGCTGCTAATGTATCCTTGTTCAATGTAATTGTATTAAGAGAAACTCTTTGAGCATTATAAACATGTTTCTATTTATTGTTTTTTTATAGAAATAGCCAACGCACCAACTTGAGTTTATCTGGTAATCAAAGGTGTATACTAGTACTGTGGTCCAACCCTTGTGTTACTTATTGTAAGTACTTGGCATTTTGAACGCTCGTTAACGAAGAATACATTGTAATATCGAAGTAGTGTTACACCACCTTTACATTATAGCGTGTTTTAGTAAATAAACAATTTGAATTTAACAGTAATGAATGTGGAAGGAACAAGTCAGGACTGTAAGGATAGATTTCTACCAAATTCCTATTTGGCTCTCGGTTGACTCTGCCGTCTACCCGTTTAATGGATATATGTGATATTCTAATAATAATGATACTTTTATGTTACAGTACAAAACAATACGAAATATCTGTGGTCGTAAAGGTATTCATGGGTTTCAGAATCTACTTGTCACCGTTGCCTGGTCGTCTGCTCAGCTCTTCACTTATACCTATAAAACATTGCTGTTTACTAGTAATAATAGCGATCATTTTGGTCACTTAAACCTACAACGTGTGTACGGTTCTAACACCTTTATTAGTGTAATTAAATATTACGAAACGCAATCAGGCCTTTTTGTTCGGAAATGTATTGAATTATTGAGTCTTCTCAAAAGGGACACGTGGTGAACTTCGCCCACTATGTTGTGGACACCTCTGTAACCAACTTAATGTTATTTAAACTCACTTAAAGTAAATGGGCCTAAGAGCTTTTATTTCGGAGTGTCTAAGTACATTACACGAACATTTTGGGACTGGATAAATATAAAAGGAACTAGTGATAAAAGCGGATTTAACTTAAGTGATTCAGGTGTTACTGGGTGCCTAATGGCAGTTAATGGAGTGGTGGTAAGGGGCCTAGATTTTATTTTTAGTATTATTAGGTTGAAACAAAATTTTCTAAAAAATTAATGATCAGCGGTTTAATCCGAAGAAATTTCAGATTGTTATTTTACAGTAATATTATGCAAGCTGTACCTAAGCCCAAAAACCTACGAATCGTAAATCCAATGTTCTAAACACGAACAAAACAACTACAATTAATATTATTCGAAAGCTATTGTATATTTCCGCCTGTTTTTTGCTTAGTAAAAATAATTTCTACTTATGTATTCATATTTAAGCTCAACCATCTGGAAACGAAGCAGGTCGCAATTACTAAAAAATGTACAGCTATGTATACTAATGGCAAGTTTGAAATAAGTCCGGCCTTCTCCAATTCGCTTCCATTCATGTTTGTTACATGTTTTTCGTTATACCGACGAGTAACTAACTATTCGTGAAGTTTTTGTTGCATTTCTACACTTTTTCAATGATCACGTCGTTAGAAAATGCGTTTTTGAGTTATGTTATATCTGACGAAAAGTAGTCTTTTATTAGTGCTTTTCAATCGGATTTTCTGCTTAGTCAGATGTATAAAAAATTGACAGAAAAAGAGGGATTGCGAGTTAAGAAATACCTTTGAGAGCGTCTATGGAGTGTGACTGGGCAATTGGTAAACTCACAATTTGTAGAAATAAATGATAGTAAATTTGTTGATTTGAGAGTTGTTAGTGCACATTAATTGTTATTGACTGTTCTGTGAACCGCTGGTCAAATCAAGATTCCTATGATTGATCGTGATCCTGAAGTAGCAATTCAGAAAACTCTGCAGAAGTTAACCAGTTTCTTACAAGTAGCTTTTAAACAAAAGCAGAAGAACTGACATACTGCCTTTTTTTCTTCCTGTAGCCTGCAACAGGATTGAAAGGTTTATACTAAACAGTCTAATTATTGAAATATTATGTGTTTATGGTTTTCACTCTAAGGTATACTGTGATAGCCTAGTTGCTTAGTGATTCAAAATTCAGCATCCAGTTCTAAGATTCAAATTCTAGTTTGTTTTTCACTCAGGTGTGGCAACAAGACCGGGTTTGGGGTTCGCCCCGAACGAACCTCATTGACCAAACCCCATTGCTATCCAAGTCGCGAGATATCCTTTCCCGTCCACTACTACATAAAAACCTTAATGAGTACGGCAATGGCTATATTGCTATGCTATATGCTTATATTGCTATGTATTAAGCTTTAGATATATTGAGAAATACTTAGAGGATAAGGAATGTTACATGGGAACGCCTCATTCCATTAACTTTTTGTTAACCTTGTCCACACAGCCATAATCAATCTTGAATGTGTTAGAATCAAAAGCATCTAGGACTTGTAAAGTGTTCTACGTATATTCTATGAGCTTGGACTAAATAAACGGTTAGTATATAATATTTTAGGCCGTGTATAATATTGTTACTAAATATTCATTGTTTTTTTGTATTATCTATTGCATATTATTCGGATTTTAAATAAACGTACCAAGTAAATTTACTGCCTCGTATTGGTCGATTGGTGGCAAATGTGACTGCTGATCGGAAGTGCCTGGGTTCAAATCGCGTATTATTGATTTTTTTTAATTTAGGTTTTCTAGTAGTTCGGAGTCTGCGTATGTGTCCGGTGTGTCGCAATGGGCTCACCACCTATTCCATAGTGGGAAGTAAATGTAACCGGTGAAACGTGAGACCGTAGGTACTGCACTCCTCTGCTGCCTCTTCGGGAATTACAGCCATGATGTTACGTTAAATGAATTTAAAATATAATATAACTCTTTCATTACTATGGATCTTTGCTATTAATTGATCATAAAATATATATGTTTCAAACGCTCGCTTGTTTCTTAAAACACATTCCGTTAGAAGCACTAAATTTTTTTACATATGTCATTGTTAACTGAACTCTCATTTTTTAAAACGGAAATATGTCATATTATGTGTGCCAGTCTCTATTATTATAGAATTGAGGTCTTTACCGACGTGATAATATTTCTATGGACTTTTACTTGACTTTTACTATTTTTGTGCAGATTATATATACCATTAGCCATGACACACATCGGAAGCTTTGATGTCATTAAATTACGATTTGGCGCGCTTTCGATTGTACATTTTGTCAACCGCAAACAGAGACTGAGTTAAAAAAGATAGGACGAATCTTTTGTACATCACAGGGATTTTTGTAACCTGAAAGTCGTATTAATTCATAATTACGAGTAGTACGAAATTGTCGTGAAAACTTGTTCTTTCTGTTAAACATAAATTTATAATGTTCTTTTAGTTAATAAAACATTCATTTGTAATTATTTTACGTAGTTATAAATTTTCATTGTTACGGACTGTAATTGTTCATTAATTTTACAATTTAGTTGTTGTCAACCGTGAGACGAAACATTTAAATAAACAATCATTCCATAATTGCGGCCACGTTTTTTATAACGTAGAGTTTCTATTTAATATTTCCAGTAGTGGTTCGCAGGCTAGATTTATGCCCGGTGTATGGCAATAGACTCGCCTCCTATTCCACAGTGGGACGTAAACGTAGCTGGTGAAACGTGGGAGTGTACTACACTCCTCTGCCTACCTCTTCGGGGATTATATGCGTGATTTTACAAATGTCACATTCAATAATTATACAATATAATTCAATCAATAAATGCATTTGCAAGAATAGTTTAATCAAACTTCCATCTTCAGTAATATACGGAAATAGGATGTTAATGGCAATACTTGTTTCGTATTGATTTTTGTACTATAAATATACTCTGTTTATGGTTGTAAAAAATATATTGTTTAGACATTTCAATTATTGTTTATTTAATAAGGTGCAGTAACTAAATCGTTCTACATTCGCGTATTGCGAAAAAAATCGATTTTCCTCACTTTTCGATTATAATTTATTCATTCAGTCATTCGGTTATCATTATTATATAATTCATATATTGATATACTATGCAAAATGTAGGTACGCCGGTTACTATATAATTGTACAATTGTTTTAGTTTAATTTATCTTAACAAAAATCAATGACAAATCATTTTAATTTCAACGTATTAAACGATTCAAATTAAAAAGAATAAAAAAAACGCCTGCAGATAGTGACAGAAAGTTCTTAACTGTACAAAGAAATTACTTTTGTCGAACGTTTAAGCGATTCAGTGAAGCAGAGATACCTTTGGTACATTTTCTCGGCGTTGTGTTCAGAGGAAAATGAGCTTATTGTGCTTTAAAATAGAGACGATGACGGCAGCAAAGTGTATGGTTCTCAAAGTGCGAACGACAGATGCTTTTGAAATGCCACACCAAGTGGAAAATTGTTAGATTTCGTGTCGAGTCATCGACCGCGCGGTGTGACCGATCACAAATTGGTCTTTATCTAAATATAATGTTCGACAAGTATTACGAAAACATAACAGTTGCTAGGTTGGTACAAGAACTCGTTCATTTAATTGAAATGTACGTTTTGACATAAATGGGACGAGAGGCCTCAGAGAACTCCCGAAATCTTCGTTTCAAGTGAACTTGATCTGAAATGAAAAAAAAACACTAGGCATTGATTTTAATAATTTAGAAACAGTATTTAAACAATTGAGAAACAGAATTAACATAAGTTAGACGTCTGTGCAAATTCGATTATAATTAAGGTTCTATAAAAAATAGTCGCATATAGTTATAATACGAAAATTTAAATGCAAATAATCGTCATAATATTGTCTGTGGTCGAAACAACACTTCAATTTTAGTGTCAAGGACCTGGCCAGTTGTTTTTTAACCGTTTCCAGTTTCATGTAACGTGTATAGAATTATTATCTTCTTCCAGATGTTATCTTTCCTTAGATTTCATGATTTTGTAATTCATAAAGTCACGAACACACTCGTGTTTTGCATGTTAAGTGTCTATGGGTCGCTCGACGCATTTATTGTGGAGCAACAAGACCGTTTCATTGTTTTGAACAGAATTAAAGTGATAACCAATTATTGATATGTAGTACTTACGTATCATCACATCTGTAATCCCCGAAGAGGTAGGCAGAGGAATGTAGAACACTCCCACGTTTCACCAGTTACGTTTACGTCCCATTTTGGAATAAGTGGTGAGCCTATTGCCGTACCGGGCACATATCCAGACTCCGATCCACTACCAGAAAATCTAAATTAGATAAATTTTGTAGTGCCCGACCCGGGAATTGAACTCAGGACCTACCGATCAGCAGTCGCTCTTGTAACCATCACAACCAACGAGGCAGTTAAAATATGTATTACTTACATAATAAAATACAACTTTATAATCAATGTACATCAATTTATATTAAAATGCAACAAATTAAATACATCTTTCGTTTTTTTTTCTATATTTAACACATGGCAATACGTAAATAGTACAAAGCCATAAAAATTATTTAATTACTTTGTTTTGTAATGTTAATTTCTTAATCTTTTCCTACCACTTACACATTGTAATTAAAATTTTGTCAATAACATTATTCGGTTTTGCTCTTAAATTTAGCAATCTGGATAATTATTTTAAAATATTTATGGAGATTGTTTGCTCAGACGTTTTCCAATCCTGCGAAGAGGTTAATAGCTTCGTTCCTTGATTGGTATACTTTAAAGCTATACAGCAGTTTTTTAACAGTACTTTTACGAAATTTTAAAATTGCCGATTTTTACAACCTATCCAACACAGAATTTTAAAAATCTGCTTATGCAATTCCCATTAAACAAAGTATATAATGTTGCCATGTTTCCGTTTAGTCATGAAATAGGTGGCGAGCCAAATGCTCTACACCGGGTACAAATACAGACTCCGAACCACTAAATGGAACTACAAGTTAGAAGTATAGCCTAAGACCTCACGATCGAGATGCGCTTGTCAACGCGACCAACGCGAAGAAGAAACGTGGGTACGCTGAAGAAACGTGGGAGTGGACTACAGTTTTCTACCTACCTCTTCGGTTATAACCTAATAAAATATCGTACAAAATAATAAGACTCAATCCCCATAACAGCGTGAACTGTGTTACAGAATTTGAATCAAATTAGTCATTCCTTTGATTTATGTAATCACTACGAGATATGACTTCGTGGTTTAAGTGGGCTTGATAGAAATTTGGCACACAAATTGACCAGTTGACCGATTTGTCCGTGTATGTGTAGGTACATGTGGGCCGCGGTGTGGACTCATGACCTCGTTTTGAAATTGACGCAGAAGTATTCAAGTTTCCAAAATTGTTATGGTTTTAACATCTCAATGCCAGCAAAGAGAAATAACTTATATGAAGAAACATATTATATTTTGTTTTATTTCGTCCTAAAGGGTATTGCATAGGTACCTATATGTCAGCATATTTTTATACCTATAAAATGAAATTCGAAGTTAATATCTGTTTGTCTTTATAAACTTAGCCAAGAACATATTGTATTATGTACAATAAGGGCATTAAATAATTATTATATTTATATAATAAATATTCAGTACCTACATTAAAATACAGTGCATATTGACCGAAAACGATTTACCACAGAAGTGACTTGTATACCTACATACATAGATATGTGTGTTATAAATGATTTATAAATACACACGATAGATTGGCATTTTTCGTGATTCTATTATATTTTATTACGAAGACGATATTAATGGATTTTTTATAGTTGTATGAAGTTTTCTTTTGTTTTTAAGTGGCTTTGATTGTGGACCTCTCAATAGTTCGGAGGCACAAAGGTGTTGCTAGGTTTGATTATTACTGAATTTTTGATTATATTTCCAAATACAGTTTACAGCGGGAACTTTTTTTGTGGTATTTTTGTTAACTATGTTTAGACTGCCTCGTTGGTCATGATGGTTGCAAGTGTGACTGCTGATCGATAGGTCCTGAGATCAATTCCCGGGTCGGGCACTACTAAATTGTTCTAATTTAGATTTTCTGGTAGTGAATCGGAGTCTGGATATGTGCCCGGAATGGCAATAGGCTCACAACCTATTCCAAAATGGGATGTAAACGTAACTGGTGAAACGTGGGAGTGTTCTACACTTCTCTGCCTACCTCTTCGGGGATTACAGGCGTGATGTTACGTTATCTTTTGAATAAGGCTTTGGTGACGTTCTTCACAGATGATAATCGGCGTGGGTTAAAGAGAGTGAAGTAGAAGTAGAAGTACTTCTAGCCTATCTCGTAAGGGACTTGGCGTAGTGATAAAGAAATAATAAAATTATATTTCAATTATATTGTCATGTCATACGTGGACTCAACCGCGCTCTCCACGACGGTATCGCGGCCATACGCTACCCTACCAAATAATTTAAGAAAATTTGTACATTCATGTACCTTCATGAAAAAACGCAACGTTTCAACCGCTCGGTGTATTATGCAGCCTTTATTATAATTAACCGATCGAGTTCAACCACAAGCCCAAGGTTAGTTCCAAGCTACTGTAATACACGACTGCAGTGACTGACTGTTCTGCTAACCTTAGGTACCGGATCCGATTGTGGCTTAGGTGTCAATGTCGATTGATACACAGTGTTACTACCGAGACCTAGGTTACCAAGGTTACGCCTGAAATAACCTCACAGTATTTAAAAAGCTGTCTGCCTAGTTCTTAATTTAAATTTAAAAGTACGGTAAATATAAAAATATAATCGAATATGCTGTGGAAGATTACTATTTCGAATTTAAATACTATTTTAATATATTTTGAATACCCCTGCCCATTTCAGTCTAATGTCCAAGTAACGCTAACATTTAATGTGATCTTCATGACGTAGTAATGATCCTGAAATTGTTAGATTTTTTACTAGTTGAAAGTAAACAACATACACAGAAATGAATCTGACCCGCTTTTAATAATATCTACGGTCGAGCACTGGTCAAAATACCATAATTCATTAAATTTTAGTATAACTGTTATTGAAATTTTTATGTTAGAATCGATGTATAATATGTAGACCTCTATTAATCTTGACTTTGTGCTACTGTTGGACCAAATACTTTTATATGATTGAAATTGGTATTAAACAAAAAATGTTGCATTTAATTTAATTTCTTTGTTACTTGTAATTTAGTTATTATTCTTTGTTACACATTATACATAAAAATTTTTGTTTCTTGCTATTTTCATTGTATATAAATTTTAACTTAGCCAAATCTGACACTAAGTGCTCCGTGAGCGTAATGTTACTAAAGTAGCGTAAGAAGATTGCTTTTCACGTGCCGTCTTAAAATTCCCGGCAAGAATTATCTGTTAGTATTCCTGTTAGATTATCTTGTTGATAAGTTTTATTATATGTAATTATTATCTGTCTTACGGGTACAATTGAACGAAGTTCTCATAAAATAAAATACAAATGTGTACATGTATACAATTATTATTACCATTTTTTATATGAATAATACCGGATCGTTTCATTATTATACCGATATCGTGTTACAATGTATAATTATAATTATAGGTTACATATCTTACTCTCAAAGTATCTGATTCGTTGTGAGTGTACATTTAATTAATAAACTCCACCCCTCTTCCATGATGGGATGTAAACGTAACTGGTGAAACGTGGCAGTCTACTACACTGTGCCTACCGCTTCGGCGATTATAGGCGTGATATCACGTCATTAGTTCATTACTATATTTATCATATACTTTTTTGCCGAATGGTAGAATTCGTCACGTAAGAGTATAGCATTCATACGTTTATGTATGTAACTGTTTTGTTGGTGTACAATATATCTGTTATAAATAAACATATTGGAACTTATCTTGTACTATGTTAATTAGAGTTACTTTACCCTCAGTATCAATCCCATCACACTTTTGCCGTTCTTTAGTTAGCAAATAATTTTACGACAAATCACTAAGACAAAATAATGATTAAAACAGTTCGTGCACTTGAATTTAATATCAATATATTTTTAATTTTCAAAAGAACGAGTAGTACATCAACTTATCTCTAGCCAAAGTCGAAGTCAGCCACATCAACTGCAGTTCTAGTTCTACGAAAACGACATTATAAGCATATTGCAAGTGGAGTGAGTTGCAATGAATAATGAATATTTATTATTAATATTATATTGAAATGCAGACCAGCGACGGATCCCGTGTCGACCTCTCAGTCACGCCTCACTGAACCCTCTAACGAGATCGATCCCGATGCACTTCGCTCGCTAGGAATCTCGATCTGTACAGACACTGCGTCGACTATGAGGTTGATGACATTTTAAAAATCATTCTCTTATTGAATATATTCTACCTTCGCTTCGACGGCGATCGATTTTTTTTTATTTTAAAGTTAAAATAAAAACCTGCCTCGTTAGTCGTGTCGGTTGCAAGCGCGACTGCCGATCGAGAAGTGTTAGGTTCAAATCTCGGGTCGGGTACTATTAAATTTTCTAAATTAAACTTACACCAATTACGATTACATCACACCATGGAATAAGGGGTGAGCCTATTGCCATACACCGGACGCAAATCCTGTCTCCGAACCACTAAAAGGAATTTCAAGTTGGAAAACTCAATAATATCCAACATGGACATCTAACGCGGACCTCTCGAACGGTAGTTGCACTTGCAACCACTTGACAAACGAGGCAGTCAAAATGATACTAAGTAGATATTTTTTGAAATCGTCAAATCAAGGTTCATTGTCTTTTAAAATCTTAATACAGAGAAATGCGTTAATCATCCACCGTTATGAGATATAATCTCCGTTACATAAGTATAAAAATATTTGATTCGGTCGGTTATGAAGATTACAAACAAATCAGTACATTATTTGCTAAAACACGCACGGCACCATCATTTCCATTTCCTTTATATTACCTAACACCACAGTTAATGATGTTGTAATCGTAGAAAGTCAATGTTGTTTATTATAACATACAAATCCGGTCGGCCAGCCCGCAGGTGGCAAGTGGCAAACTGTGGCCTGAAACATTCTCACACAGAGCGGAGAGCCGTTTCCAACAGTGGAATAATAAAAGGATTTGATGATCATCACGACACAATTCCGTGATTTTAATACGCTATTATGCAATATTTATGTATTTGGTGACTTTCTAGGATCATTAGTTGTAAAAGTTTCTCGTGTAGACGGTTTCAGATTCGACTCCTTATGGGACAGAAATTTGATCTTCTCCATGTCCATTTTTATTTTTTCGTCATACAAAAATGTAGTAATAATTATGAGACAGGAAATAACGAACGCTCTACCAAACAGGTAAACTTAACGACATAAGGAGCTCCAGTGTTTAAATTTTTACTGTCCTTTGAAGAAAATGAAAGAAAACCCTACGGGAGCAAAACGTGTGAATCTTTCAATATAATATTCCCTGAATTGTGTATTCATAATCAGCCATCACAGGGGTTTGCCCATAATCTCCACGCTGAGCACGCGAGTTTTGTATTGCGTTGTGACTTTGACAGCTGTCATCATCATTATTGCCGTCATCACCAGCATCATCAAGTTCATGATCGTTCCATTGTTGATCACAAAAATTCTCTGGGACGGAATAAATCTGATATGCTCGTATACCCAACTGCAATTTGACTCCTGCTTAAGTTACAGCTAATGTACTTTAAAATAATTATGTACATATGTACGAGTATATATGTATGTATATTGAACTACAAATCATTTGTTATTCCTGTAACAATAGCACAGCCCGTCTCATTAGCGTTGGTCTTGTGACCTAGTAAGACGGACGTATTGTATCACACAGCGCGAATAAACGAGATTATATTATTATTTCATTATTAAGCTAAAGTTATTTAGTAATGACCCGTTTTATTATTTAGCTTAGTTATAAAATATGAATTTCCGCAATACGACGAGTATTATTAAGTATTATTACTAACGCCTGATATAATTAACTATTACTAGTTTAGTCAATTCATTTTTCTTTGTTGATGATGACGTCAATTTAAAGAATATTTTTTTATATTTCAATGTAAATTAGTTTTTGTTTGTCTCCTACTATATTTTTTGATTGTTATTTGCTAACTATTGCTATCAAACGTCCGATTATATAAAAATTGTTGTAAAACAATACAGAATACTTATAGCATACTTGTGATATTTATACTACAATTCACTGTTGAACATGGGTCTGTGAAAACAATGCGAAGGGTTAAGGTCATAGTACGTATTGCTTTTATTAATAAAACCGGTTTAGCTTGATATTTTCTCTCTCAGCGTTTACCTGGCGTTGGTAAAACAGCATCTTACAATTCGTTTTAATATATGTTTTACCACTAAAATATTATTTTCATATGCGAGTCTGCAATTTTGTTGTTCATCCAATTATAGTAGTTGGTCTTTAAGGATACGTAGTTTTTTTTCTACAAATATATTACGGAAATTTGATATTACATTACTTGTATATACACAAGCATTACAAATTTTTGAAAAAAATATTGTTTCACTTAGAATTCTGACTTTATAGTTTTATATGTAGATTTGTATGTTTTGTATGCAGAATATAAAATTCAATTGGTATATAATAAATGGATGTGGCTTAGTTACTTATACTACTTTTAGACAGAGCGTAGTGGGAGAGCAACGATTCACAAATGCCCATTCGTACATATTTACAGACCAGTGTACAACACTCCCACATTTCACCAGTTACCAGTTTCATTGATTCAGTCATACCTTCACGCCAGGTCCTTCACAGGGCAGGTAGAGAGCATCAAGTGCCAAATATCCTTATCCTTACATACCTGCCGCGCTTCTTCATTATTACCAGTTTATACCAGTTTCATAGTAACATGTTACATTATAAAAGAGATACATATAGTCAGTTCTTTGTTTTTGAATTACGAGTTACTTCCGCGGACTGTATGGAACACGTGCAAACAAGCCATGTGTGATGAGAAGAGGAACTGGCTTTCTCCGCCCAACATAGACATGTTTACTTTACCTCGGTGTGTTGGCCTATTGTCCCTTGTTAGCCAACTTTTTCTCCTCATAAGCGATAGTGTGTTGAAATGATGAATTGGTGGTAACAAATAATTTTCCTACTTTTAATTCCAATAACATGACCCTTAGAGCAGAAGATATGGATTGTAAGCGAACAGTACAAAATTAGCGGTAAGAGTACTTTGTTATTATCTATAACTTGTATGTAAATATATTAAAGATTTCTTGTGTCAGGTGGTGTTAGATTTTTCTAAATAGAGTTCTCCGAGTCTGGATTTATCCCCGGAGTAACGCAATAGGCTCACGACCTATTTCATAGTGGTACGTAAACGTAACGGGCAAAACGTCGGAGTATACTACACTCCTCTGCCTACCTCTTCGGGGTTTACAAGCGTGTTTCATATTAAAGGTTAAAAATCCAGATTCCAGAGGTAAATTGCGTATTTAACATAAATATGTTTTGTATATAACGTGCTCTGCTATCAGAGCGGAATTTACCATGAATGTACAGCGTGTTATAAATGTTATTTTAAACCAACGTGTACATTGAAACTTATAAAATAATTTTCTTGGACAAGTTGTACAAATATTTATTCAATTGTTCCAATAAAATACTGCGTTTCATACCATTAATATGTCGCATCGCTGTAGCAAGAAACACTTTTTGTAATGGTCTTGAGCAAAAAGCAAACGTGGATAAAACGAGTAATTACCACTCAGACATAAAACGCAAGTACCGTTAAACATTTCAATCTATGTAACATGGTGTTATATAACCAAGTCTTTTGCAAAATATTCTCTGATTCGAACTTTGACACTCGACAGTTTCAAAAGATGTCGTTGTTATTGCTAATGCTCAAATATGAATGTTAAAACATTTCATGAGCTTCAATTGCTTGTTGTTGTAAAACGTTTTTAATGACGATGCAAATGATGTAAATGTTCGTTTTTATTATGTAATCCGTTTCAGGTCGTAAATTCCAATTTGGATCTGACATTTGTGTGATATAACGAGGTGCTTTGTTATGTAGTGAATGAGATGATTCCCGCGCTTTGTGATGCTATTGGCGCGCGAGTTATTATTGCGATAAGTTATTCTATTGTAAATGTGATTTAACTACTTCTTGCCTGCGGCTTAGCGTTGGCTCCTATTGTAATGAGACATTTTGCCCCTAAAAAGTATCTGAGGTTGTTCTTTAAAATAGCTTTTTGTGTTGTAGCGTGTTGAACGAAAATATACAGATAGAAAGGAGAAAAAAGAAAACAGATTATATTCTAACAGAAAAATATTCTATTAGTAGTCGGCATCATTATAGTCGTACATTAAACCGTGACACAGCCTCATCACAGTTACCCCCGTGTCACTTCCGAGGAGGCATACATGCGTTCAACTTGGAGTCGACGTTTGACGTATGGCGTGTGTTTCATATAAATAAAACGCGTAGTCATTGACAACGTACGAGAGAACGTGATGTGGGACATACGTACAATGACAGCAGTGTATGTGCTTATGTGAATAGAAAGCGCGGGAATACGAAATGAAAAGACGCGTTCAGCTATAAGGATGTACTAAAACTTAAAAACACAGACAGTTTTAATAAAAACCCACAATTTGCATTAAACGGAGACAGTTTCAATTAAAAAAAGATAATTTTAATAAACAAACAATTTTATATTTTAAATAGGACAATTTTGACTGCCTCGTTGGTCGTGTTGGTTGCAAGTGCGACTGCCGATCGGGAGGTCCCGGGTTCGATTCCCGGGTCG
>DWDV01000908.1:0-14662 GCA_018245615.1 Mimoniades ocyalus
ACTCCCACGTTTCACCAGTTACGTTTACATCCCACTATGGAATAGGTGGTGAGCCTATTGCCATACACCGGGCACATTACCAGACTCTGAGCCGCTACTAGAAAATCTGAATTAGAAAAATTTAGTAGTGTCCAACCCGGGAATCGAACTCAGGACCTCCCGATCGGTAGTAACGCAAACTATAGTAGCACGATAATTGTTTTATTCGTTATACGCGACTTACTCGAGACTGAAGCGCGAGTTCGATTCCAACCCAAGCATAAATATAATACATAATTTAAGTTACTTGGCTAGAATCTATCCTATTTTCGTAACATGTATTTACATGACATAGTTTCATAAGCGTCATGTTTAAGTGAGTCTAATATTATTATTATTTTCTATTTGAAGCGACATGGATAAGGAATGCTTTTCTAACATCAACGAAACATCATTGATATCAGCCTATCTCAATGCACTGCTGGACATACGCCTCCCTAAGCAGCGCCACCGCGGCCTATCCTCAGCTTGCCGCGTCCAGCTTCTGCTGCAGCCTTTCGCAAATCGTAATCCCACCTGGTCGGAAGACGTCGTACACTACGTAAACATTGCACATATCATGTCAAAAATGTTCTTGAAACACAGAGTAAATTATATCAAACATGTTAAATAAATGACCAAATAGTTATACATTATATTTTCAGAAATGTAGAGGCTCTACAGGTACACCAGTGTAAAAACCACTTTGCGTTTTTACAAGACTATTTCACATTGCATGCATAGATCCAAATAAATGGGCACCAGTAAATCAGCGGTAATTACAGCAATAGCGGGACTCGAACGCGGGCCCGCGACAAATAAACCGCGGGGTTATTGGCGCGATAAAACAATTTTATAGCGTCACAAGCAATTAATACACAGGTGACACGAACATTCGGATTAAGGAGTTATTTCATAAGCATCCTCCGATTTATTTGAAGAGATATTGGCTTTTTTGTACATGTAGGTAATAATGTATGTTTTATAATAACATTTAAATCCAATAGTGATTCTTATAGGGTAGGCTACTTAGGTCAGGTCATGTTAGGTTAGGTTGGATTTCATTATTTCACAAACATCCTCTGATTTGTTTAGGTATATAAAAGCTATTTTAGTGTTAAATGTTTCGTGAGTTAAGCCTTTTCGTACGAGTATATGTGGATATATTGGTTGTTTTATGCGTTTATGTCGCTTCATATCTTTTCTCTTACATAACAATCGAACCCAGTATCTCAAGAACAGTGGTTGCACTTTGTAAACACTCTGTCAACGAGGCAGTTAAATGCGTTACTTTTTAACATATTAATAATGAATTCTTTCTACACTTAGAACATAATAATGGTGATGAGAACATATGCTCTATTATATAATTTCAAAATGAAGTTACATTTCTCTTATAATTTTTTTACCAATAAAACGTAAACTTATATGACATAAATAAATCGACTTATTCTTTATACAAAATTTAAATATATATGTACTTAGCTTTGTCAGTATAGTCTATGTCCGTTGTTAATAACATAAATAACTGCCTTGTTTGTCATGTTGGTTGCAAGCGCTACTAATTAAAATGAAAAATATTACATTAACACAAAATAAACAAAACATAATGCTTCGCAGTACCAAAAGCCTTTCATACATCCACGTGCGACTCGCAAATATATTTTCGTGTGCAGCAATAATTTCTAAGGCGGCGCGATCTTTGATGACGCGCACAGTGTAACGACCTCGCACTTTTACAGTGGCTTATATTAATAAATGTCTACATGACAGATGAAACGAGACGAAAATTTCATAAGCGTCCCACAGAAATAACATTGTGAAGACATATCGAGTAGGTTTCCATTGACAAAGTCTCATTTATCATACGGAACGAGAGAAGAGTTTTATTTGTGATAGCTTAGGTTTTTGGTATGCAAATTAGATTTAAGATGAAAGCCAATGAGTATACAACTCACCTCGCCTATGAGGAAATAGATAGGAAAAGATAAGATGATAAATAAGATAAGATGCATGACAGAAGAACGTTACAATGATGATAATGTAACAGTAGATAATGACAATGTAACAGTAATCGGTGAAGTCTTCATTTTCACTTTGTCATGATGATCCATACCCCATTAAAAGGAGCTCGAATCGGAAAAATTAAAAATATTCTAACTGTCACGACGAGCGAATTTAATTAGCATTGAACATAGGTCTCTTGTCAACATGACAGGGCTTGAAGCTGTGGAATAACACATTAAACGTATACAAATTGACAGATTTCACAAGCCTTATAAATTATTATATTATAGAGAATTCTAAAACACACAGGTTTCATAACATGATATTTTCCTTCATTTCTTAAAAATGCACACTACTTAGTAAAATGAAAGTTACGTATATGTCGAGGATTCCATCTCCGAATCACCAAAGTGAGAAGCTGAAATTGAAAAAGTAGGCTAGCATTGCACATGTTGGTTTGGGAATATCTAATCAAACAATGCATGCACTACCATAAATGGAAAGAAACCAAACGTAAACAAAAAAAAATAGCACATGTTATGAACACGTCGGTCTGTTCATCATTTTAAGGAAAAATATAATGCACATAAAATTGGAATTGAGAAACTGTATGCTTAAAATTTTAAAAAAATATTTAAAGGTACATCACGACTGAATCCCTGAAGATATAGGCAAAGGAGTTATACACTCCCACGTTTCACCGTATTCCTTAAGATTATCTGAGAGAAAAATATCCAAAATCCTAAAAATGTTCCTGCAAAAGTCATGATCGCTCGTAGAACTTAATTAGGCAATGGGACCAACAACCCAACATCTCCACAAAGGATTGTCAAATTCAAAAATGAGTTTAGCCGTAATGTCGTTACCAGGTGTACCGCGTAACATTATTACTAATTCAACGTTTAAATCAGCGTCCACTATTTCTAGACCTCTATTCCCTTGGCACATCCTAATGGAATAAGCTCTTATAGAAAGAGAAAGGTCCCCAGGGCAATAACAGTTTTAATTACGTTTAAAAATTACGCTTGAAACTTTTCCGTATCTTGCCAGTCCATTCCGTTTCACTGTTATGTTTATTATGCCGTACAAAATGGCCGCTTTTCCAGCTCTAATGTATTTTTTTCTGTTGTACAATGTGCTTGGCGAATCGCGGAACGAGGTTTTAAGACTTTCATAGATGGTTAACTTCAATGATTTACGGTCTTTTGCTGACTAGACGAAGCTACAAGTATTTAAGAACTAGAAGCTTAAGTACTAGAGAACGTAAACATTTAATCGTCAATTATGAATAGTGAGGTTAATATTGATACAAATTTAAAATAACTGTTTAAACTGTAGAATAATTTTTCTTTGGTACTATGTATGACTTTGAGGAATCTGATAAACAGAAACACAAGGACACATGGCATAATGCTAAAGTTATCACATCCGGAAATCATTTGAGGTTCAGAATCACTGTATCCACATATATACTGACAGGCATTTCTATATTTCGCCATCGAGCTTAATTTCTATTAATTAATTGCTTTAATTTATATGCTGTACTTTATCCTCGAATAAATGTATTTTCTTATTATTTCTTGTGACGCCACAGTCAAACCTACCGCTGTTCATCAGCCTATCTCAGCTTATAGCTTGTCATGGTATCAACAAAAGAGATGTTACACCACTCTGGCACGTGGATTGGAGATCACAGGATACATCTTCTCATATCGCCCACGCTGCTGCCCGCCGACGGCCCACGCAGTACAATCAACTGTACCCTATTTTTATTACAATATTCAATACTAAAATATATCTACCATTACTTTGAGCAGGAAACCTTTTCAATGATATTTACGATAGAATCCACTCATAGCATAAAATATTTCCATGTGATTTAATTTTATGTATCGTTTCACTTCGTTTTGTTAAGAAAAACAATTTTAATTACCCTGTGTGTTTTCGCTTTAAGTCATCCTTATATCAAGCAAAAAAGTCAGTTCTGCAGTTTTAAACGCAAAATACATCAATAGACGGACAACATTATTTTCACATTAAAAATTTTAGTATAATACGCCGACAGCAATGACAAAATACACAATAACCAAGTTCCACTTCCTGGTCGAGTTGTCTGCGATGTCAAGCGTCCGCGGACGTGAATTTCTTGCCAATAGCGAATAGCAGTAAAAGTCCTCGTAAACACCTTAAACAAAGTCGGGAACAGTGATAAATTCCACGACGAGTTCCCATCAAGAAACAATCAACGGGGAAAGTTTCCGAGTTATCTGGAATTAACAGGCGTTCCGAAACGTCCCGAAGTTAATTCAGCCGAGTTTCAGAACAGACAGCCAGCCGACACAATGGAAAAATTTTACGCGAAATACCTATACATTCGGCTCGGCTCGGCTACAGAATTTGAGCGCAACTTGTGAGATGGAAATGTATTTGAGATAACAAAAGCTTTGTTACCTATATTATTTCACATTAGATAATAGGTAGCTATTCACACAATATACTTAAGAAATAATCATTATTATTGTTCTTTATTTTACGTCGTCACGACAGGTATCTTACGGGGTACGCAGAGAGCACGGAGTGTCAAATATATCTATCCTTACAGACATGCCGCGCTTCTTCTACATTCATCACTCTCTTCATACACGAAGAAAATTTTGAATGAAATTATTAGTGACAGAAATACTAATAAAACGGTTTGTATATTGAGACAGAACTTGCAGTTCATTTTCTCAGTAATAGATTGACTCATCGATACATACAAAATTAACCTTTAAACCAGAGAGATTGCCTAGAGAGTCTGCTTAAGGACATTGAGATGTCCTGGCCGCCTATAGACAGCGGCGTAGCCGGTGCGCGAATCTGTGCTCTGCCATCCCAACCCGCTTGCCCAGCGTGGGGATTGTGGGCATAATCCCTCAGGGGAAGCCTATATCCAGCAGTGGGCTGCAATAGTCTGATGATAATGATGATGATGATCTATTGTCTAAGTGTGCAAAAACTGCGTAGCTAAAGACAACAGTAGGTGTTCAAAATGTTCATAAGAGATAGTGACCGCTCATCACCAGCTCGAAGCTTTCTCATTTGTGTATTCACAATAAAATATTCTTATCATCATATCGCGACGCCACGCACACCGAGTGATGGCATCTATCCTTACAAACAGCAAGCGCATCTTCTGCATTCAACACTTATGCGCGCCGTTCCAAAATATCTCTCCAAACATTAGTCCAAATTGTATGAAACTAAAACGATGCTAATTCAATTCTAATTCCATTTACGTGCACGAAAATACTTAGCAGCGCGCGGTCGCTGGCATCTTGACGCCGCAAAAAGTCCATTTGGATGGTGGCAGCGATTGTCATCAGACAAAACACGAGCCAAATTCCTTGTGGGGTTTTTAACTTAATTTCCTTGTTCGCCGTTGGCAACGCTAGGAAATGATCGCGCACGATACAACGTAATGGTATCTACTGGAATGTTCGTCGACGCCAAATCGCTAATGGCATGTGAATTCCACAAAAACACAAAGCGTAAAAACAATGAAAACGAATTAAAATTAAAATAGATATTATTTAAAATAGATAAAATTTATTATTAAATAACAATTGAAGTGATGTTGAAGGAAGTATAGTGAGAAAAGCACCCCACTTAGAAATCCACTTTCCCGGAGATCTAGAGGGAATGTTAAGCCCAACCCGGAAGCCCAGCGTGAGTTCGATAAACGTTCACATTCTGAGAGTACACCCGTGTTCAACCTAAACTATATGTAAACGTATCTATATAAATAGGCTGAACCTTATAAGAATATCGTAACGTAACGTAAGATGATGTAAAATCCTCTGCCTACCTCTTCGGAGATTACATTAATGATAGTTGTAACCATTCAACTCTGTAGTACATTACGTAGATTAATGATCCTTAATACAACATTCAAGTAAACAAACTTCAACAGAAATTAACAACAAACCATAACACGTGCTGCGAACAAGAGATGGAACACAAACTACAGGAAATTTGAAGCGAGGTGGAAACAGCTCTTCCGAATAACATCTAAGTTTGGCTCCGCACTGATAGCTTTTAGGCGGGCTACAAACTTGCCAACTGTCAGACTTCAACACTGATCGTTCAATGTTTGAAACGTCAGCAAATAAACGTACGTATTGAATTTTTTTTTGCATCTTTAACACAATTAATTACCATTCATTTCATTTGCTTTTATTGTGGGATTTTTTGCAGCCAGTTGTTGTATTCTATAATATTTTTTTCAAATTCGTTAATGATTTTAAATTCTCAGTTGCCGTTATTACATTTAGCAGTCTTATATTGATTTGAATATCACAAAATCGCTCTTAAATGTAGGTACAGTAAATTTTTTTAGGAAGTGAAACCGTAAAAAATGCGAGTACGTCTCTGTAACAACTGTCTTACAATGTGTTATATCTGACTTAAAATCTATTATATTAGTTATATATGGCTTAAAATCCATTATATCTGATAAAAATCTTTATCTAATTAATGCTGTTAAATGTTCAATCGACTCAAGATGACAATACACATCAAATACAAATACATACTCGTACCAAAGTGCATGAACACAAACAAATCTCGCCAATTGCGGTTACGAGTAAACTATTTAGGTATTCTGCGACAATATCCAGTCAAATCGCCCGCGCCCGTAGTGACGGCGCAGTCAATTTAAGTTGCCAACTTTGTTTGTATAACTTAGCGATACCTGCCGCGTTTGAATACATTGTCTCGAAGTTAACTCGAAATTCCGAGCGTCTTGTCTGCTCTGTTTAATACTGCATTATTAAGTCAATCTTCCTTTCGTTCTAGAACATTTGTATTTTGAATTTCTGTTTAAGATTTCATCTGTTTCTTATACATAGTTTTTTATTAATTTTATGCGTATGTATATTTGATTTTATATTTTGTTTCTTAAATTTATATTTTTCTCACACTACCTACGCTGCTGCCCATAGGCGGCCAGGGCATTTAGCTATGCCTAGGCAGACCGCGCCATATTGCGATAAGTGATGAAGCTAAGGTGATCCTTCTGACAAGTAAATTCATATTAAATTTAAAGATGACGTGCCAATTATGACTATCTTTTTAAATCTAAGCTAGCAGATTGGGAACTGTCAATTATTAATTTGAAAAACCTAAATTAAAACAAATTAACATTAAACCTTTTTTTATTTAGCAATAGGCTCGCGTTTGACTGTTATCCCGCGATGGAAAGCGAGACGCAGCCTACGATGTGTCACGCTCGTCTAGAAAGTGCCTATTCACTCTTGTCTTGAATAATTCCAGGTTGTAAGAACCGGGAAATATAGATAAAGCTAGCACCAGCAGAAACGATTTAGCGAACCGTTTTGTCCTGTTCCGAAGGGTGTCTATAAGACGGGTGTCTTCACTTAGAAGACGATATATGCTGGTTTCTCATATTTTTAACAATCACAGCACACATCGTCCAATTTTGAGATTAAATTCAAATCTTTGAAGATAAATTTTGACAATCGTAATAAAAGGGTCTTAAAGTCAGTATTTTTAAGCTATACGACACTGACAAAACTTTAAATACAGTTGTGGAAATGTGCCCAAAAAAAATAATACTAGCGGCATTTCGGTGTGAGTCCTTCATAGCATTCAGCTTGTCGGTTTGTCATACGTTCACGTACTATCCGAACATGTTACTTTTTTACAAAAGTCTTTGTTTATTGGCAATTCGGACCGAGATTTCAACCAAAACCTGTGCGCTGTTAAATTTTTCACCGTTATCGATACGCTAAAAAACGGTCTTTGCATACACGCTGCATGTAACGATTTTTTATATTTTTACCGGTTATTTTTTAATATTCGCAACCCTACGCAAGCTTAGCGCTTTTGTATTATTTTATAATATTTTCAGCGACTGGTAAATAGAGACGCGCACGAATGTACATATCTATTTTTGCCGGTCTGCTTGTTACGGTTTCATTCGGTTGTAACTGATTTGAATTCCAATTTTGAAATGCTCTTTTTCACTAGATCAACAGTGTGGGTGCACGCATGTGAGGGATAAAATATATTTATTGACGTGAGAAAATATGAATTTTGCGAAAAATTATGAGTTTGGATACATTGATGGAATATATCACAATAGATATTATAATCCCCTGTACAAATTGAAATAACTTTTAATAATCAAAATTGTAAGCAATTTAATGTAAGATATGATTCAAAAATTTATATGTTTGTTGAACTATTTTTTCATAGTTGAAAAGTTTACTGAAAATAGTATTCAAGTGAGACTCGAATAGGATTCCAATAAGACTAAATAATTTGTACACCAAAGAAAACATAACAGCGAAGCTGTCTTTGATGATTAAATAGAAAAGCGTAGACTTTTTATATACATATATCAAAATGTGAATTTTAATTTTTTGTAACAATTTTTTAATCGTGTACATTCCAGCTTTGTTTTTATTTTATTCTCTTTCAATGGATTTGTCCCAAATAATTAAAAATAATGTGCTGCTAAATTTAATATTCATAATGGAAACTGATTAATACCTAATATCTTAGAACATGTCCACATAAAACTATCTGTTCCCATAATTATCAATCCCCGTATTACAGTGACAAGACAGCTGATAAATAGACCTATTTTTTTACGATACAATCACGTGAGCTTATCACACGAACATTCTGTTCCCCAGGTGAAAATGGAACCCACAACGCTCAACAATACATCACTAACTATTGGAAACACTAACGGGTCATTCAACACGTATAACGTTTGAACTACGAGGAACGACTTCAATGGCGAATTAGGTAACATTGGTCTTCGTTCAGACCATTCATATGACACTTCAGTTCGCTTAGTCTAACACTTTAGTTCTGGAACATTCCACAGCTCAATCCGTCGCTCGTACAAACACTGGGCATTGTTTATGGTATCGTTCGTTTAATATTTCAAATATGGAATGTAAGTGTACGGATAAAAACAAACAATTAATCGTACTCCATATTATTTAATGTCGACATATTAGGAAAGAAGCTATGCGTACACATAGATATCATAACGAAGGGGCTGACCGCGGTCACTTTTCATACGCAAATCAACAAAGTTATATCCCAAGCCGCCGGATGTCACATTGACAGATGCACTCGTATTCGTCAGGTCATACGCTAGTATACCCTGGGAAAAAATACAAAAAATTAATTCACTTTGAAGAAGTACATGAATAATACAGTAGGTGAGCGCAATAAAGCAAGAAATGGTATGCTCTGCCCCATGATAATAATCAGTCGATATTACTAGATAAGTTTTAAACATGGAAAATTACCAAGAGTAATTACTACTATTTAGTACTGTACGAAGAAGTTTATGGTTCTAAACCTTCCTACTACAACGGTGAAAGAAAACGTTTCAAGACGAACTACACACCGCAAAATCTAGCAACTCGTACATAATCAGAGTGGTACAGTGTGACTTGAAACTGTCTCCTTATAATATGAACTCGTGTTCAATAGTCACAATGAATAATAATAATAATAATACTATTATTTATTTGCAAGAGTATAGTACCTACATGTTTATAGATGTTGAGTTTGTAAAATTAATGCCCTTGTATACTCTGCCTAAACAGACATGCAAATATTGTATAATTTATAAATAAATGGTTAATAATGCTGATGATGAGGAAGATGATGATGATAATGATGATGATGGTAACTATGGTATTGATGATAATGAAGAAAATTACCTGTATAGTTGATCCACGATAGAATCCAGTGGTCCTGTAATTGTAAGTTTCTACCCTCTTCTGTGCTGATTTAGAACTGTACTTGGCAATGTGGCGGTGCACCAGAGGGCGCTGCACGTTCGTTCCTATGAACGTGTGACTACATTCTGCTAAAGCCATCACTGCTACCAATAACGTGGGCACGAGAAGCCTCATTTTGGATTACTTTTAAAATAACAGGAACGTAAATAAATATATAGAGAAAATTCTTTATTCAACTACCGTCAACTAACTGATAAGTTTTTAATGACACTGGCCTTTTTGTTCGACCATTAATTAGAAGTTGATGATGATAATTTGACGAATTAAGATACGCATTTATATACACATTAAATTTGATAAACTTAACCGCAATTGATTTTAAACTAGCTTTTAATGATGTATTTCTTTGAAACTAAATGAATTTGATAACATATATGATATAACATAAGATCACGCCTGTATTCGCCCGATGGGGTAGGCAAAGCAGTATCGTGCTTCCACATTTTACCTGTTATCATCATCATCATAAGCCCGTTTACGTCCACTGTTGGACATAGGCCTCTCCAACAGCACGCCAATGCCTTCGATCTTTAGCTCTGGCATCCAACCACTGCCAGCCACATTGTCATGTCATACATGCTATGGACCCGGGAGAGAGCTTATCGCCAATGCAATATGTAATATGAAAGATAAACTGCATACGATCAGATAACGTGGGCATGATAAATGCGTCGCACATGTAAAAGATTCCATTGTTATTCACGTCACGGCTGCCAGGTGAGAGATATCTCGGGATTTCAAATATGACGGATGCTTAGGGACCATCCGGATACCGAACCATCCAATGCGGGTTTCTATACGACTCCCGGTAGAAACAGATGTTTCGAACAACTGAAGCGTACAACAAAAATTTGGTCGTGGAAAAGTTTTAGAAGCTTTGACAAAGGATATACTATGCCTATGTTTGATCTTAATCGAAATATTGTATTACGTTTCAGTTTTAAAGTGGCTGAATAGTAGTTCCGTTACATTGTTCTTTTAAAGAGAGAAATAGAAGCAGCGGATGTAAAGTGAAAAAGAAATTGAACGTTTGATTAAGAGTACACAAAAGTGTAGAAAAGTGCATGACTCAAAACAAAATTTTTTATTTTACATTAATAGAAGATACTGTAGCATTACTTTGAATATGCAGTTAAATTTTACGATCATATGTACATGAGTTGTCTCGGTAGTCAAAATGTTAGCTTACAAATTGTCAAAAATATATTAGTCATAATTAATCCTTTTTTCCTATCTTATAAAGATCTATATAAATAAATATATAATAAGCTAAATAAATATAAATCATTTACAAACACTACTGGTGGGATTTTTTAATTAAGTCTTCCCAGTTTTATTTCTTAGACACTCGATCCATAACTTAAAAGGAATATTTCGGTATCTTAATTTAATGTGCAGTTATTAAAGTATTAAGTAAATACCACTTTTAAGGTTTATTTACAATTAAGTATTACCAAAATATATTCTTACCTTCCGTATTTTTTATATTTTATTCTCAATGTGTAGGTACAATATATTGTTGATATCGTGCACACCGCAGACGAAGTCGCGGGTATCAGCTAATTTGGAATAAAAAACTCCCCAATAACAAGAAGTTTTAAGGTAACAGTGTCAAATCCAAAATACAATAGGTACATATGTATTTCTGTCATTACCTAGCACATAACTATATATGTAAAAATATTTATATATACACGAAATATCAATCTGACCCTCCTGTCATCTGGCGATTTTCAGCTGAAAGAGTTCGAATTTTAAAAACATATCCACCAGATGACACAGCTTTGTATTGTATCTGCCCTATCCACTACAACACAATGTACCTACCTATCTTTTCGCGCCAAATCTCACAGCTACAACAGTTTAAAAAAACCGTAGTGTTCTGGGTTACAATGAAATTATATTTATTTTATCCCTTATAAAATATAGGTACTTTTAGCATATTAAGATTATTATTTATATACTTGGTCGAAGAGTGGCGAGTTTCAGATTATGAGAATTGGTAGTCATAATACTCGTTTTTTTTTCGACCCTTTTAACGTTCCATAGGTTAAGGCCATAGTCTGCCACGCTGCCCAAGTGCGGATTGGTAGACTTCACACGCCTTAAAGAAAAACTGTTTTCTATGAACTCACTGCTATGTCCAAGTTTCCTCGTGATATTTTCTTTCACCGTTATAGGAAGTGATATTAAAACGCACATTTTTAAGAGGCCTTTTACAAAAAAAACGCGAAATCCGCGTAAATGAAGGTTTTCTCTGTAGTCACTGTATAACTTTTGTTGCTCGCTGTTTGTAGGAAATATTTTATTACACTAGTTCGACTTCTTTTTTTATTTTAACTTGTGACAAAGCGGGTTTTCGATTACGATTTTCATTATTTAGTAATAATTTTTCTGAGCTTGATTTTACAGTTTCTGTTAAACATAGACCATAAACCTTTACGTATTTAGTGAATAACCCCTTTCGAGAAATATTTTTCTACCATAGAAAATTTTAATTGAATAAAATAATTCAAATGAACTTTGTCAACATATTTTCTTCCCAAAATTGTTAGTTTCTTTTAATATTTGACATAATTAATATACTTTCCATTCATGTCACATTCATTTTAGCCACACTGTATATCTTGCATAATAGTATCTGAGTGTAATTTAAACTATTTTTATGCGCTTGTTTTATTTAATAAGTAGGTACATAATCATTACCGCATTGTTGATTATTGAAATATCTTTAAAACGATTGTGTGTATAATTTTCACACAATAAAAACTCCCACGAAATTATCGCGAATCAAAATCCATTAGTCTGCACCTATACACCAATCGAAGAGACAAGTTGCCGGCGAGGCGCTAGTAGTAGCGTAAAATACCTAAAACAGCTCGGCACCGAAATGTAACAGCGCTCTTAAGAGGTGCGCGCTAGGATTTGAACCCGGTCGCCCGGAGTGAGAGGTCGAATTTCAAACCACTAAGCTATCACTGCTCGCATATGTTAAGAACTAGTAGAGAAAGCTAAAATTTAAATGTAATTAGTATTACCATCACATTATATAAACTTAAAAACAAAACATACATTGTTAATAGTACTACTAAGAACGTCAATTACATTCAAACCTAAATTTTAATAATATGAGTCGAATTTCGAATTCTGTTCGGCTAGTATTATCATCATTGCTGAAACAAATATATTAAATAAAAAAAATATCAATAAAATTCTAAAAAACATGATAATAATGAAACTTTTCAAAATAGATGTTACATTTTTTTTATTCTCGTCTTTTTCCATAACGGCTTTCTAATTATACTGAAAAGGGAATCTTTGTTTCGAAGAAAAACTCGTCTTTATAACTCGATACAACAATGGACAGTATAATGAAGAGGTCTTCTGAATAAGGCTACCCTCACACGTAGCGGCAAAAGAGACGAAATTACTTTTTAATTTGATTTTCTGTAATATTTTGTTTTATCTTATGTGGTTTTAATTTAAGTTTACATATTATATTTACAAGATGGAAAATACGCAAATACAAGATACTTTGTCCCCACACCGTTATTTTAATATGACTATAAATTTTAATCCTAACACAATTTTGATTCATTTTAATCATAACTGATATAAATTAATCAAATATTATTTGTTAATTTATTTATAAATTTATATTTATATAAATCATTGTTTTGAAATTGCAAAATTATTTACATGAACGCAAAGTGCAATGAATTTAATGGATTTATCAATTTTAATGACAACATCCATTCGTTTTATTCCGGCAATATAAATGTATGCGATTTCGTGGATAACACCAATAATCTTACAATGAAAGAGATAGACAATATTAAATACTATTCAATGTTAACGTGTGCACAAATACATTATGAATTTAGGTATATTTATAGCGCAGAAACCGTCAAAAATAATGTTCCGTACACAACAATAAACATAAACTGGGACAAATATTGATGTTTCATAGCAATGACGAGAAATAAAACCACAACTCGGCACGCTAGTTAAAAAAGCGAATAAAAAATTACATGTTGTCTGTGTTATTTAATATGGTAATGTATTCAAGTAACTTTACGTCCTTGTAATTCATTCTACAGAATATATAGAATCATACAGTATCACGTCCATGTCACGGGATAGCGAAAACTAATACCTAAGTTACAAGAGTTCTTATAGTTAGTGTAAAATATGTTAAAAGTGTACTCAATGTCACGAACGTACACCACGAACCAGCATTTATATTGCGAAGTGATATTAATGGTTATAAAGCTCGACTTTTTGGGGAGTAGCGCTTGTTTAACGTACATTTAATATTAAACTAAGCGGTGTTACAAGCAGGGATTGCAATCCCGCATTTCGCGGGATCCCGCTGCATTTATTAGTCTGGTGGATCTCGCATCTTCAAAACGCGGATCCGCGGATTAAGCAAATTTGAAATTTGGCGCTAAAACTATTAAAATATGTGAAGGAACAAGAAAGTCCTAAAAAGAATTGGTATTATCTTTACTAACTGGAATAGTCTTTTAGAATGCTATAACGATATTGAATCTGAGATTAAATTCAGCGATAAAGAGTGGTTCAAAATGAATGATCTCCTCATTGGCGACGCTAGACCAAATGTGTACGTCGGCGACATCAAGTTCGCGAGGCCTCTTTACTTCGCAGTGAAAAACACCGTTAAATTAAGTGAGCCAAATTATAAAATAATTTATGAGTTTAACGAGTTTTAATGTTAATAAAATGATGACAAAAAATAATTACACACATAGAAATTAAAATAGTCGAACTTTTCAGCTTTTAGC
>DWDV01000909.1:0-14657 GCA_018245615.1 Mimoniades ocyalus
AACAACAGTATATCATAACAACAGTATATCATAACAACAGTATATCATAACAACAGTATATCATAACAACAGTATATCATAACAACAGTATATAATAACAACAGTATATAATAACAACAGTATATCATAACAACAGTATATAATAACAACAGTATATAATAACAACAGTATATAATAACAACAGTATATAACAACAATAGCATATAATAACAACAGTATATAATAACAACAGTATTATTATTAATAACAATATATAATAATAACAGTATATATAATGATAGCAGTATATAATAACAGTATAACATTTTTTTGAGATTTCTTATTTTTGCCTGTTAAGTTTTATTTAATGAAATTTGACATAATATTTAAATCTAATGCGGTACGAAGTTCACCGGGTCAGCTAGTATTATACATATAAACCCATTTGTTTCATAATTATTTATTAAGAACTGATTTCGCTTATGTCGTCCGACTGGGGATTTAGCGAATATTTTATTATGATTCAAACGTACAATGTAAAGCAGTATACTCGTATATATATGTCGAGGATTTATGGAAGCAACGGCGAGAAACATGTAGTATATAATTTGCATTTACATAAGTCGAAACCACTGAACTCGCGTCTCATTATTATTTTCAAAGACCAACCACTACATATCACAGCACGTGTACTGTACTAATCACTGTAACAGCGATCTGTAGCTAAATAAACGTTACATTGTGTCATGCAATTTAGGCCAATGAAATATACGCACTTGCCTGTACGCGACAATGTATAGGAATTATATCATTTTTTATTAAACGTAATGTACTACTGGTATTAAGCAATAAATAAAAGATAAGCAATAATAAAAGATTCGTGTGCAACGATTTTCAGACTTGGAATTGTCCTCGATCATAGATGTGTTGATAGTTGTAAGTCTCTAGTAGATACCTGTCATTGCGCCCCGGAATATAAGATTAACTGCTTTTCCGTCAAAAGTCATCCATAAAAGTCTACAATAGCCACAAAGTATTGTCACCGCCGCGTGGCACCAACAAATGTACCTAGCTTCAATTGCAAGAGCAGTTGTGCAAACAGCGATCTGTTACTCAATAACCGATTGTTCCATGATCGTTAGTTGCGCGATGTTATAGTATACTGTATACTGTATCTTGATCGTCACGCGAGAATTTCCATCTTTCTCTATAGTACAAAACGCTATTTATCATATGGGTTTCTTTGTATATCTGTCAGTTTCTGGTCAAAACATTTAGACATAATCGGAAATTTAAGTAACGGTGAACTTCGTAAATTTAACCGTAGTAAAATCCGTTAGACCAAGTTTAAATCATATGATCATAGAATCAGATTGATTGAATAGACCAATAGATAAGGCGAAAGAGATAACAAGTGATTAACATAATAGCAACGCTAGAAAGTAATCCACGAGTGACCATCCAAAAAAAATAACTAAAACAATAAGCTTAAGAAATATACGATTACGACTCGAGGAAAGTACACACTATAAATGACGGTGGTATATAAGATGGAATTATTACTTAGATATTAATATTTCACTGCTGTCACAGGTAAAAACAAAAATGCAATCAATAAGCACGCAAAATCAATCAGAAGGAAGTCTAGAAACTTTCTACTTCTCATAAGTATTAAAAGTAAGAAAAAGCAATCAAAGCAAATCGGTAAAAATGTATAATTTCTGTTGCAACACAAAAGACTAGCTGTCATTGACGCCGTTGTATACAAAAACGTGACATGGATTTTTTGCTCAAAATATAAATTGCGCAAGCGGTGTGAAAAAGCGTGTCAACAGTTGTTTTGTGGCTGCTGATAAAGAAATAACGGCTTCAGCTATTGTAGCGAACTCTTAAGACTATGTAGATGTCGCTGTTTATTTTCTTCGGGGTAAAAAAGTCCATAGACTTATGGAAATGTGAAAGTCGAAGAGATTTAACCGCTTTCAAAACTAAGTTCGTTAACAAATCGTTTTTTAAAGGTTTTCGATCCACCCTGACAGGCACGGATAAGTTGTGGATAAGTTGCTCTCATATCTTTCAAATACACGAAAATTCTAATAACTGTTTACCGCACCGGACGTTTTTTATGAAATTTAAATTTCATTCTGGATATTTTCCCGGTGTATGGCAATAGGCTCACCACCTATTCCATAGTGGGACGTAAAAAGTAACTGGTGGAACGTGGAAGTGTTATACATTCCTCTGCCTACCTCATCGGGGATTATAGGCGTAATGTTACTTTTTTTTAAATTTCATTTTAAAATTAATTCGATTTTAAATGCATATCAATTTGTAGTTACAAAACCATTAAATATTTTTGAATATTAATTCATCACACCTTTTTTCGTACCTACACCTAAGTTTAAAGTTTGTCGGTAAACTTTCCATTGAACTAATTCTATATTTCCTTATCTATAGCTAACCAGAAGTTGTTCAACCGTTTTGATTCCAGTCCAGTTCCTGATGTTATTTTTATTATTTTGGATAACTATACGATATTTTATGAAAACTTCAACTTTGCACATAAAATCTTTGTACATAAAATTAAAATAGTTGACCACTCAGCTCAGTACTTTCGCTTAAGCACGTAGGACTAATAAAAACTATGTTACATACACGTTTCCACGTACAAAGATTAGTAAATAAAATGTATTTATACACTGAACATCTTAATTACAAACTGAATGTATCGTTACAAAAGACTACATACAATAATGTCAACTGACTCTATTGATTACAGCCAACAACGTTTAGAATAGCTTTAAGGCGCTTAAAGTTAGTTGATATGCATTCTTTATACGTTTGAAACGTTTGAATTAAGGTAGAAAACAAACCGTGTCTAAGACTGAACTAATCCAGCGCCAGACGCCGGTTGCCGTTCACTCGTACTTATGGCCCGTACTTGTACGACGTACCTACACATAAAGTAAGTAAACCTACGGCGTACGTAAGCTTCTGTCACTCGACTGTCTTGTTTCGGTATACATTTTCCTACATCTGGTCTCACACTGATAATTCATTATTATTTTATATACATTTATTTCCCGGTTCTATGTATTGTTTTAATACGGCTAAAGACTTTAAACAGTAATGAAAATGTAATATATTTTTTTTCTCATGTAATATATAAATGTCAGCGATTATCCTTTTTATATTCGCTCTAACTTTCTCATTGCAATATTAAATATAATATTATTGCATTTTATTAAATATTATATTGTTGCAAAACATTAGCAGGAATAAGAATAGCGAATGCAAGTTGAAGACAAACATTTTCTCCGTTATATCATCTTCTAGTTCATTTTCATCTGGTATATTTTAATAACCGGAACTAAGTAAACCGTAGCTTTACGAGCTACAATAAAACTTGAGCCGAGAGAAGGGCTGGAGCTATTTTCGTACAAGACTGTAAGTTTACTCACACTGAGCTACTTTATGCAATGTTTTGAACTCTATTAGGAAAGGTTAAAGGAATACATATATCGAGATAAAAGAATATTTTTTTATTTGATGTAAATTAGCATTTAGCAACAGTCTCTCCTGATGGAAAGCGAAGATGTGGCCTATGGTATAAGATGCGTGCCTAGTAAGTACCTATTCACACTTTGTTCGAAAAGCCCCCGGTTACAATACTCGAGAAACACGGATCCTGGCAGTGTATTTCACTCTTTGGCTATCCCAATCAAGAACGACAAAGAATTCTTTATGAACGTCCAGTGTTTTGTCGTTTTGCAGCAATGCATATCGCTGAGCTAGTACCGCTTTTCCTAATCATTACGTATATTCACAACACATAAAAGTGTCTGAAATTATTAATCAAGTATCGTGTATAGGAAACAATAAGATAAAGAAAAAAAAATAACGTCTATATTACCTAAAGAAAGTGTGAGAGATACAAATGCTACAGCTACCTCTATTGCTTAACAACGCTGACATTGTGTTTCGGTTAGAGGTGCTTGGTAAGAAAAAGCATGTTAAGACACAATGCTTTCCAACTTATACTTCAGAATTAGGAATAAAAAATATATCTAAACATCCATTGATTTTGAAATTGTAAGAGGTGACCTTTATGAGAATTTAGAACATCTATAGTATTTAATAATAAAACATAGACATTATTTTCACTCTTTATAATCTTTGCCAATAACCTAGTAGGCTCAATTCCACAGGGTTACCCACTATTACATAGGGCGTATCACATTATTGGTGAAATCTGGATGTACTACACACTTCTGACTACCCCTTCGGGGAAATACAAGCGTGATGCTATGTTATGCCATTAACATTGTTTCACTATGCATTAAAATGGCTTTAACACTTAAGAGAAAACATTACTGAACTCGTCCTATTAAGGGCCTCTTACACTATTATTAGGTAATGTTGCGCTACAAATTAATTACTACACGGTTTAAACATTACTTGACAATCGTTCGAATTAAAACATTCTTTACATTTATTTGTCACAAATTCAGTATATCTCCCCGAAAAAGTAGGTGGAGGAGTGTAGTACTCCCACTTTTCACCAATTCTAGTATACTTACGTCTCATGGAACAGAGGTGAAATGGAATAGAGGTGAAATGGAATGGGTCACATGGAATAGGTGATCATATTGAAAGTACAATGCCTTATATGCTTACTTAAAACATATGTATGCTTGTTATTTAAATATTTTTTCACACAAAGCTGGAGATGAGTTGCAAGTAGCTTAATCAGAAATTTACATGGGTATTATAAAAAAGGGCAGTAAAATCTCATAATAGTACCTCATAGTAAGTTAAAAGAAATTTGAAAAAGAGTTACTAAACATCAATCCTCATGGAATCATGAGATGAATAATAGATTGAATAATCTAACAGTGACGTCACAAAACATTTACAATGAAAAAAGATCTCTGTAATTTGTACAAAACTTGATGATGCAATACACGGAAATTGAATTTAAATGGATCTTACGCCAACTGACTACAGAAGGTAACGAAATGCACAGCACCAAACAGACTAGTCAATCATAATTAGACTAATGACCAAAAACAATTAAAAATACCGCTTTTTAAACCTGGTTCCATTTTTGTCCCCCGAAAATCATGATGCAATCGAGCCCACTAAGGGTCCTTTCAGATAAACCGCCTCGGAGCCAGTCGTTACGCCGAGCGAAATCATGGAGCTGATATAATTAAAAGGAACCTAATTCGACTGTCGATTTCAATTGACCCATCCTAATCCCATCTAATCAAAATAGTAACTAATCCGTTTGAAATAAAAAGAAACACTAAATAACTTGCAAGACCTTTCACACGGTAATCATCACAAAAGCATTAACATCTTGTTGGCGTTATACAAGGTAGAAAAACAAGAGACTGAATTTATTTCGAAAGTTTTCTAAACACAATAGACAAAGTCGGGCGAACGGTAATGGGAACCGAAAAATTACTATTGCGTTGAGGAAGAGAAACAGTTTAGATACAACTCTTACATTACATTGGAACTCGATATATATGCTCCGGGGATTTTTCAAGTCGCGAATCTCATACGTAATAAATTGACAAGGATCAAAATAAGTTTTGTTTTAAAGATACAAGGAGGAACAACATAAAAATAACAACGACAAAATTTCACGTTTGCTATTTTTTTCACAACGATAATAATACAAATTTCTAAAATAACCGCATTTTAAGAATGCGAAGAAGTAATTTACAATCCTTGTTTAACAATTTAGTAAAATACATTCCATAATGGCGATACCTTCAATGATTAATAAACAAATTAAGAAACAAACAATTAATAAACAATGCGGTACAAAGCGGCAGTTTCATTATCGCACTGGAAAAATATAAAATTAGAATCATAAATATGAAATTATACTCAAAATTTTACTGGAACTAATTTACAACATTCACAAGCTTGTATCATTGCGAATCTAATTGAGGGAACACTGTAGGACAGGGGTCGGGTCAAAAGCCATTTGGAAGCGTTATCAACGCAGATTTCTTTTATGAGACACGAAGAGAAGATAAGTAATCAGTAGTGAAGAATACAACAAACATTACAAGTGTTTCTACTTGAAAAATATCAATTAAGAATAGAATACCGGTTGAGTCTCAATACTGCGCTAGTGTTGCTTGGCCCATATTAAAACAAAGATTCTAGGAATTATTTCGAAAATAATCTCAATGAAGCTTGATTAGAATCCGTTCTTTATTATTGAACATAAATGAAGTCTTAAATTGCCGAAATAGTGAAAAAAGATTGTTTTATAAATTTACTTGGAACATTAAGAACCAAGTCAATCGCGACCAGTCCTGATTCACGACAGGATAAGCCTTTGTTACTAATTACATCTAATACAAATAAAAATTGACAATCCTGCAAAATTACAAAAGCAATTTGAATATTTGTATGTTTATTACTTTAAGTCGAGATACAAAGACGCCTATTGAAGACATCGTCGTTGGTCGAGTTCTTGTGGTCTTGCTTGCTCAAGATTAATTTTTACACGAAAGGCTAACAGTAGCGACTGATACAATCTTTGAAACAAGAATTCAAGTGCTTATTTAACACAAGCATGCTTTTCCACGTGTTAAGAAATGTTCGTAAGATAACCTAATCCAAGATAGTTTATTCAACTTGTGTTATGGAAAAAGCGATCGGTTAGTTCTAGGCTACAGGTCGAAGCCCAATTAACTATTAAACAATATAAGATACCAATTTAAAAAAAATGCAAAAATCAGCAGCGGTTTATCTATAATTTTACCTTGTCCATGGACTGTTATCTCAAGCTACATAGACGATAGGCAGGCCTTCATAAGCCGATACGTGAAATATTTTACGTACGGTACATTCTCTGGAATGCTGTATAACCGACCTTAAGCGGGTCATCGCTGTTGTCATTGGACTAATCTTTATACACAGTATAGGTGGCCAAATTATTAGGGACACACACATTTTTTGGTATTTTGAACTCCGAGTTATTTCTTGAATTATATTCATTCTTATATTTATAATGTATTTTATATGAAACAGTATGTTTGAGGAACTGAAACAATAACTCGATGATAAAAAAATATTTATTTAATTTTAAAAAAAGAATGTTCCTGAGTCAAAAACTTTAGTCTTATATTTTAATATTTAGTAATATGAACTATAAAAACTATTAAAATTAGTGGAACACAAGTTTTGTTGTCATTGATAATTTAAGTAGCGAATTAAACAGTGACAGGCGTCATTGCGCCGCGCCGGAATACGGGGTGTCGTAAGAGGCGACTAGACACGGAGCTGACAGATCGCGGTATAGCGCGGTCTGCCTAGAAACAGCTAAATGGCTGGCCGCCTATAGACAGCAGATGGTTGGTTCCAGTAGCTGTGTTCTGCGATCCTGAACCCGCATGACCAGCATAAAGATTATGGGCATAAACCTTCAGGGAAAGCCTATGTCCAGCAGTGGACTGCAATATGCTGATGATGACGTCTAACCGCGAACGGAGTGAGTGAACAAACTAAGATGCAAAGAGAAAATACATATGTACTATTTAAATAGCATCAACAATAAATACTTTGATCGTTCCACGGTTGGGTACGAATATCCTGGGACATCGTGACGTCAGGAATCATACGGATAGCACGGCTAACTTTTTCACCATAATAGATGAATCTGACAGATGCAGATTGGGACACTTCACACACCTTAGAATGTAAGTTACCAAGAATTTGAAAGCAAGCAGATTTTTAACCATATTTCTTGCACCGTTATTACTATATATTTACTCTTAAAACACGCATAGCTTTGCATTAGTCAGATGAACGTTATTGAAGTCCAAATTCAAGCTGTCCAATACTGTGCTACTTAAAGTACTAATCAATCCTAGAAATAGTATAGAAACATACTACCAGAGTTTTTCACCTAATACATATTATCTTCCAGATCAGACATCAGACATGAAGGATATACATGAATTACCACAGATGAAACTTCTGAAAACAATCTATTGTCAACGACGACGACCCGAATTGACCAATTGTAGGGGTCACTGGCAATTGATACCAATGATCGATCACAAAAGTACAATTTGTACACACGATCGAAATGTGGCAATTGTAAGTTGGTTGGTTGGACTTGGTTAATATAGTTGAAAAAAGAGGCAGTAGTATCGTCAAATAGGAGAACAGAAAATTTCATCTTTATACATAAAAGTTTCCCGAGTCCAGTCCGCCTTAGGGCCCAAGGCAACGTCGCTGGCCCGTGATGCAACCTGATATTCAACAGAAGCAGCTCTGATGACCGACTAATCGGGGTAGGACACAGTTGACCTAGGTATGACTAAATACCCTAGTCGCCCACCGTTTGCAGCGTAGGCGGTGCCAGAAACGGTGCTCGGTGATACGAGAGAGCGAAGGAATATGTGCAAAACCTCTGAGGACGCCTATAGTTAGTAATAGGCTAAGACTGACTAAAAATGATGATGGTGCAATTAATGTACGTAAATATATCAAATAATAAAGCATATGGAGATGTTTCGCCAATTTCAAGGATGTCATCCTTAACAATAAATTATTATTCATTACCACACGTGCAAGGAAATAATAATCCTAAAACCGCATGATAAGTACATTATTCTGTGTTGACGTGGAGAGGAAACGAAAAGTACATTTGACTTATTTGTTACTTGAAACAAAATGGTCCCTGTGTTATAATATTTAATTCACTATTTCATGCGTTTAGGAGTTGATTAAAAATATTCCAGTAAAACCCATACGATTGTCCAGAGTCCAAACTGTTTCTGCACTAAATCCCAAAAAAATTCCAACTTACCACGGTCTGTACTTTGTTGACGAGACACAGTTAATAAACAAAGTACCTACATACCTACTTAAATTTCTAAATACCATGTCTGTATTGATAATTTTACACCCAGAAACAAAACAAATAATCGTGGTCATCGCATAAATATCTATGCTGAGTGAAAATAGATTCGACAATCCACCGCTGAGAAGTCAGATTACCTACACTAACACTGGACTAAGAATAAAACCAGTTAACAAAACCAACCATAATTACCTGAAAACGGAGCAATATTACTAACGTTTACATTATATCACCATAATTACACCACGCCTGTATTTCCCCGAGAGGGTAGACAGAGGAGTGACGTACACTCCCACGATTCACCAATTATTTTAGGCGTCCGACCATGGAATAAGGGGTGAGACTATTTAATTATTTTCACTAATGTTGTGTTTATTAAAAATGAACACACTTGTGTGTATTAATAATGATACATACATTCAAAAACATACCGAATCGAAGTATAATAATATTATTAAGCAAACAATTGAGGCACGATAGGTATTAATAACAATTGATATTAAACAGATCTGTGATGCTGCACAAATAATATCGGGTTTCAATAACATTTTCATTCACACAATATAATTTTATCCGAAGCCATCTATCTCATTTATCATAGTGGCAATCACGTCGGTCTGCCACGCAAAGAGGCCCAGGTTCATTTCTATACCGCATTCAATTGTCGACGTGTTCGTGTACTTGTAGGATATCCGATCGATGATAAAGAGAATCCTAGAGTATTGTTGTACGTGTGATTGCATAAACAATGACACGTACAGCAATACTCTAGGATTCTCTAGTTGTTCCAAAACATTTCTCAAAGGAGTCACTATGGCAACCGTACACTGACAAATATGTATAGTAATTTCAAAACAAAGAGTTAATAGAATATAGTACAGCCAGGCAAAACACAATTACTCATAATCCTCATTCAAATATTTCTCCTGATGGGAATCGAATGCATAAACTCAGGTTCAGCAGTCAGGATTACTAACCACTAAACCATCGGGCCAGTCTAATATAGTCGTCCTTTTATTTATATTTATATTAATATTTTAATCTATTCACACAAAACAAGTTAACACAGAGGATAAATATAATTCAGATATTAAAAATGCGTTTTATAAAAGGAATAAAGCCTAAATAATCATGTATACATCATCATTAACAACGGTTGGATACGGATCTCTTCACGAATCCGGGTTAAGACGGTTCTGTTCAAGGAAGGGTTAGGACCACATTTCGCTATTACCCACTTTCAATAACAAACTTTCCTCAGGATGTCCTCATGCAACTCCAATCCGAATTAAAATTCTCAGAGAGGATTAAACATAGCCTAGCACTCAAGGGCGTCGCCCGCACCTCCGCCGCTCTTACTACGACAACGATCGCAATGAGACAAGCATTAGTAATAATAGAATTCCGATGAGTAACACCCGCGAACGCACGAGTAGCGGTACCTAGTCTTGACCCGTTTGTCCCGCCACCGAATTTCAAATCGTTCTACTTAGAATTATTACTATTATACCATCACTCGAGGTCCCTCACGGGGTAGGCAGTGGTCCACTTCATCCACACGCACACATTTCCGTTACACTTAGGATTCAGTTATACAAAACGTACCTATTAATTAAAAATTGTATAGGATTCTAAATCATTTACTGCTCGGGAGCGAATAATACAGCACACCACCACAAACGGTAGCAATGCTATAATATATATCTTTGCGCTCATTATCTGCGCAATTATATGTTTTGCTATATTGTGCTCATGTTATGACGACGTAAGAAAGCGACAGTCATATATTACAGCTACATATGGTGTGACATGAGCACTCACTATACAAAATATACCGTAATATAGGTATTTGCCTTGTTACATTATATTATAGCTCCACCTGTGCCGACCTTTTCCAATTATGAAGGCTGTTAAGTGCATAGCTCATACTTACATTCTGTTCAATTAACCCACTAACAGGTGAACATTTGTGACGACAGCATTGGAAACAGGTATTCGTAGTATTCGCGGTCAAGGCGAACTACACGCAGTTGCCAAGTTATAATCAATATTGCGTTTTGAGATTTGAACCTAAACCGATCATAACCAAATGCAGGCCGCTTTGACATTACCTGTTACATAAACTTATGGTAAATGTAGAGGGCCCACTTACACCTAACTTAATAACTTTTGGAATGATGTATGTACAATGCGGTTTTCTTCTCCGGATTGGATTTCTTCTCCGGATTTCTTCTCCAATGTACAATAACACAAAATAGTCATAAACTGGTGGTTACAATTCCAGTCTCCACGTTTATTTGGGTTCAAATCTTAACATAACACACCTCTGTTAACAAGTTGAGTGCGATTTTAAAGATTAGGTAAATGTCACCAGCCAAAACAGCAAAGAAAAACATGTGGGGGAAACCTACAAGCCTTGCACGTTTTACTTAACTGTGAAGACTGTGGTAGACAATTGCACCTATATTTGAACCGTGTCTGCAAGTGGAGAGATACGAATGTTCATTGTCTAATGCTACACATGTGCAAAATAAGTTTTTGTGAAACTTCTTTAATAAATTAGGCAACATCACGCCTGTAATCTCCGAAGAGGTAGGCAGAGGAGTGTCGTACATTACACGCCTATGATTCACCAGTTACGTTTCCGCCCCACCATGGGATAGATCGTGAGCCTATTGCCAAATACCGGGCCCTAATTCAGACTCCGAGCTGCTATTAGAAATTTCAATTTCAAAAATCAAATAGTACCCGATCCGGGATTTGAACCCAAAACCTCTTGACCGGCACTCGCGCTTGTAACCAACGACAGTCAGTTTACTAAATTAGTGTAAATTATGGAAAAGAAACGCTACCTTCTACAAATATAAATTTATTTAAGGTCATTAGGAAGCTTTAACTATTATTTATCTATGTATTACAATTTGTAGACTGAATAAAAAAATAATTTGATTTTGAGTTAAAATTCTGATGATTAGTGTACTTCAACAACAACTTAAAGTGGAGATAATTGTATAGACAAATACAATCTTGAATTTAGTTAGGTCAAATCAGGACATGCGGGTGGCTAAAGTTCAGAAATAGGTCCCATTCGCGGTCAAGGCGAGCGAGTCCCATATGCATCTAGTAACGCGACACTGCATGAGAGTTGATGCAACTCGGGGTCGCCTTTTGACGCGTTAATCGGAGCGAATTACGAAAACTCGTTTCATTAGAACACAACAGTTAGTTGTTACTATAACATAACTGGATGGATAAATAAATGTATTTACCCGAAAAGGTACAGATGTGTAGTACACTTTCACGATTCACCAGTTACGTTTACGTCGCACCAAGGAGTAGGGGTTGAAGCAATTTCTATACTATGTAGCAGCATTCATATCTACCCAAAAATGTCCGACCCGGGAATCGAACGAAGGACCACCAACGCACCAGTTCTCGTTTTTGCAACTACTAGACAAATGAGACAGTAAAATATAATGCTCTTAATAGCAATAACTCAATCTTGAAAATAATAATATAGATAATGAAGAAGTGGCCAAATCTTAATAGTTTTTAGTTTTCCTCGACCCTTTTGTTGTTCCACCATTGGAACAGAACTCTCCTCACAGAATGAGAGAGTTCGGTCTTACTAGTTAATTTATTAATATTTGGTACGTTTTTATAAAACTAATTTATGTCGCCTAATCATTCACAATATTGGTAATAACAAGTACTAAGCATATGGGAAGTTAATTATAAAAATTTACTGTACAAACAGTGTAATTAGGATTACGAATATTCGTAAGTATATTACTTTAATTACCAGGAAATCGTTTTATCAGTCTACACAACGCCCTATAAAGAGAATACAAAGAAAATACGCTTAAAAAATTCAAAGATAAAAATGTAGACTTCCTTCTTCGAAATTTAAACTAATTTACCGACATGACTAGCATTTCCGTGTTGACGCGATAAACAATATTCCTAGGAGGAAATGTACAGACGCACGCTAGACATGTCTGCTAGCAAACGCACGTGGTTCTGGCCGTCTTATCGATATTATCACTTCGTAACGCCGAAGTTCATCGACCTGCGCGGTGATTGAGCTGAATAACGTTGACCCATATTGTCCATAAACGCACGCAAACATGAGTAAAGTCAACATTTGTTCAAACTATAAACTGTGTTAACAGTACATTCGGAACATTCGCCAACATTATATAACAGAAAAATTAGATACAGTTTTTTTGTATCGGTTCATTATATCGATTTGAACTTTAAACGTCAGAAGCGGTATACAAAAGGAACACGGAATAGACATTCGTTCCACAAAAACCAGCATTAAAACATTCCAAGCTGCTTTACTTAGACAAGCACCAGATGGATAGATTGAAGGCACCGGTGTAAAATGGACTTCCATGGAATCAGGTGGCAGAGGCAGTAACAAAGTTCAACATGCCAAACTACGCTGGTCGAAGCCTAGGAGTGGGCTATAAATCAAGCGAAGCGGCCCCTCCCGATGCACCATTAGAGGTGATTAAACCGAGAGCAGGATGGACCAAATTATATGGTCTGACCGCGGCTAGGGCCACAAAACGCCCTGGGGTCATTGGAAACAACGTCAGAGCACGTGCACACGCGTAACTTTATATCTGATGAGAATTTGCTCTCAATGTAATGTCCAAGATTACAATGTAAGAAATGTAAATTTATATTAGGTAAATATAAAAAAAAATTACTTAAATATTCATTATGAGGAACTTATATGACGAACGTAAATGATAGATTCGGAAGTGGTAAGTCTCGGCCCTTTTACTACGATCACATCCCAGACTATCTAAAAGTAGGCAAGAGCAGGAATGCCTTCAATATATTAGCATGCATGACAAGTGACAACAAAAAAATTTACTAGTAGAACTAGTATTATATGAAGACTAATAATTTGGACACATTTTACATAGATATGCATAAATTTGGTTCCGAATTAGACACTGAAAAGCCTAATAATGATTAAATTATATAGTTGTTTTTTAAGAGGTAAAAATTATAGAAATTCTAATGAGTGACACAGTGAACACATTAACGAATCAATGAACACTGTGCATAATTAGTTCTGTATGATTTTTTTTTGTTCTTATTTTTGCTCAGTACAAAATTGTTAAACATAATAAAAAACCAAATAAACAATGCATCTTAGAAGTGATACTGTTATAAAGTTGCTATGTTCAACAACACAACTTTCTCTCCTTAAGTGGATTTCATAAATTTGGTCTAAAACACATTTTGTTGAGAATGTAATTGTTTAGTTAATATGTATTCTTGTTGGAATGCTTGAAAAATGTGAGGGATTCTTTTTTGTGTTAACTCAATTTCATATAGCAAGATTGCATCGGGATAAGCGACATGTCTCATATAGTACAACATAAAGATTATAATATAGCCATTAAAAATATAAAAATTACCCTATTTATAGTATATATTTAATAATATGTACTATTACATACCATATGCTATGTATAGTATATATACATACATACCATAGTCTCTGTATATATTGTTATGTGCAAATGCATAAATTTCGTTTTTGTCCATTACATCTGAAAGGGTTTAAATATGGCTGAAAATATTTTAAATATTCAGTCAGCCTTTTTTAATGTTATATGTAATTAATGGACGTAAATATACAGTAACTACAATACATATATAAATATAACAAAACTATGTATGGGTGAATATACGCTATTTGAATTCCAATGGTCCATTGAAAAAAAGTATGTTAAACTTATTATATTATTGTTTC
>DWDV01000910.1:0-14649 GCA_018245615.1 Mimoniades ocyalus
AAATTTAGTAGTGCCCGACCCGGGAATCGAACCCAGGACCTCCCGTTCGGCAGTGCGCACTTGCAACCAACACGACCAACAAGACAGTCAATATAATTACTACTTACTAATTACAAATTTTTATTATTGGTTTGTTCCTTTCGAGGTCACATGAAACTTAAACAATATATGAAATATTCCATAGTTACCGCCCTTTCGATGGTTGAATACTCCATGAATCTTCTTGATAAATATTAATTTCCGATAGGCTGATCGTCAATACCTATTTACACTAAGATGATGTTATTATCCAGTTGGAGGACATGAGTGAGTTTAGCGAGCCCGAGGATCTGATGGAGGGCATCCACGTAGCGGTGGAGGAAGGCGCTGAACAGTACGAGCAGTCCCTGCTGCCGCATCTCACCGTGGACAGCGGGCACGTACACCAGGACCATGTCAGACACTGGTGAGGGAAACTATAGTAACTAGAAATAGGGGAAACGCTATAGTTATTGGCCACCTAAGCTACTTTAAGATCTAGAATATAAATTAATAATAAATTAGTAAATTAGAAATAAATAAAGGTTATCAAATATGGTTGCTTGTTAATGTATTTATTAGGTAAGACGTTTTGTGTACTTTTTTATTAAATACTTTAAGAATAAAATCAACATAAAAATAGAAAACTTAAAATTACAGTAATTGGCCACAAAATCACAGTTATCGGTCGTGAGATTATACAGTTATTGGCCACATAGAAAAATAAAATATTACTTAAAATTTGAACAAAACTCAGGCCCCGAATAGGTTCGAATTAAAACGTCGATACGAGACCTATTGTCCTAAATAGCCATCCTCTAGAAATTGTTTAGGATAGGATTAGTAATGATACTATCCGACAGAGAACTTTAGTCATCGACGTAGCTGAAAGGATTAGCTCGCCGAAGTGGCAATGGGCTGAGCATATTTGTCGAAGAACAGATGACCGGTGGAGTAAGCGATTTCTGGATTAGAGACCGAGGCTCGGCAGTTAACGTCATCTAACGTTGTCGTTCGTCACCCCGCCCTGCGGCGGGCGCGCTGCCGTGGGCGTCACTCGCCGACACATGCGGCCAATAACTATGTATAAGTTACTCGAACAATTGTGACACCTATTGGCCACTACAAAATTACGAGGTTATGAAGAAAATAAGTTATATTACACCCTAAATCTGTAACGGATGACAAGATATTATTTTTATAGGATTTGAATAACGGTACCAGTACATGAAACCAGTACATAAATACAGTACATCAAAATATTGTATCACAAAGAAATAGCAGTCTAACAATTTTTTAATAAACTTTGTTAATAAATTTCTTAATAAATTTTTGTATCAGCGACAAAAAATTACGCAACTGAAAAAGACCAGTTTACCTAGTTGAATTTTGTTGAAACTATGTGACAGAGGAAGAAAGTGTTTTAAATCCACATTTTTTTAAGGGTTAATGCAAGTTTTTTGATGGCAAAGTTGAAATGGCCAATAACTGTATAGGGGCCAATAACTATACCGTTTTCCCTATGTTGAATTTCAAAACATGAGATATTGATAAATATCGTATAACTTAATCATAATAATGTTTAGGTACATGCGTACAACTTCAAATAGTACCAATAGCGTTTGCGGCTGCGCGCACGGCTACTGCGCCCTGTGCGCGCCCGCCGCGCCCGCGCACGACGCGCACGACGCGCACGACGCGCACGACGCGCACGACGGCGCGCACGACGGCGCGCACGCTGCCAGCCGGACTGTTATCAAAGGTAAGGGTTATCGCATTTGAAGCTTCAACCCATTTAAGCCTCACTACTAAGCTTAGGTTTCTAGTGCAATCGGACGTTGATAGGATTTTACTTCCCAATGCGGCTCCAATGCTAATGAGTGATAACAGGGGCTAGTGACATGCATATTTGTTGTAGGTCCTCGGAACGTTTCCGGGAATTTTAATTTGCTTTTCGTTATAACCGACACGACGATTCGATTTATGGCAACACCACTATATATTTACAGACGAGGTATTTCAAAGGATTTTCGATCCACCCCCGGAGAACGAAACTTTCGCCGAGAATATTTTGCCAGACAATACTGAACTACCTCCTGAGCCGGAAACATCCTGTGAAAAACCGGTGGAAGAAAAAAAAAAGCCTACCAAGAGATTCGAATGTTCAGGTAACTTTTTCATGTTTGTCTTCCTGCAAAAATGTAATGAGGTTAAGAGAAAATAGTCTCAGCCTCTATTCCACCTCTTCGAGGAAATATAGGCGTGGTGTTATGTAAAGGTAACTAGACTTGCTATTTCAAAAACTAACCCAAGAAATTTACTATTTGTTGGGATTAAGGACACATTAAACAAATAAAGTTTGCCATTATTGACATTGACCTTCGAAGTTAAATGTGTCAGAATATTCGGTTTGTCGAATTTTTGGGCTGTACCAGATAATTAAATGCTTTTTCGTGTTTCAGTTGAGTGATGGTGTTTCCTGATTTGAGTCTTAAAGAGACTCGCGCAGTTTGTATTATAACTTCATATTTTTTTTAGAATGCTCGAAGGTGTTTTTGCATCGCAACAGTTTGTTCTACCATTCGTTAATGCATAGCGAGAAGCATCAGGTCTGCAAGGATTGCGGAAAAGGATTCTATACCGCGTCTGCTTTGAAGGTAATGAAATATATCTACGTGTATTAATTTCATATTAAACTGTTAGACGTTTTAATTCATCGTATTGAGGGTCACTTGACCAATTGCTTCGAAAACCTGAATGAAATTTTAATGAAGTAGGTACCACACTTCCGCTTTCAGTAAATAGTTCTACTTATGATGATTGTTTGATTATCAGTGTCGGGGCGGAGAAAGAATACACATCCCAAGTTCTATTGGGTTTTCTAACTTAAAATTCCTTGTAGTAGCTCGGTGTTTGGATTTGTCCCTGGTGGGATATAGAACATAACTGCTGAATTGTAGGGGTATACACTTCACTGCCTACCTTTTCGGGAAATAAAGGCGTCAAATTATATAAAATTCTGTTCATTTATAGCAATTGCAGAGAATCTTCTGTGCAGATACGAGCAATGTTTATGTACAATCCACGGTAATTCCGATTCCCGAACCTTGTATGATAAAATAAATTACTTTTGTTTTGTTTAGATTCACAGGCGGACGCACAACGACGACCGGCCGTGCAAATGCGACGAGTGCGGCCGCGACTTCCGACAGCAGAGTGACCTCAAGTACCATAAGGCTTCTATACATTCTAACCAGGTACATAGTATTATTGTATGGGCAATTTGTAACTTCTAATTATGATTTATTTAATGAAGTAACATCACGCCTGTAATCCCCGAAGCGGTAGGCAGAGGAATGTGGAACGTTCCCACATTTCACCTGTTAATTTTAAGTTGCACGATGGAATAGGTGGTGAGTCTATTGCCATATACCGGGCACGTATCCAGACTCCGAGCCACTACTAGAAAATCTAAATTAGAAAATTTTTGTAGTGCTCGACCTGGGAATCGAACCCAGGACCTCTCGTTCGGCAGTCGCACTTGCAACCAACACGACCATCGAGGCAGTCAATTTATTTAATGCTTACAACTATAAGATTTTCGTTTAGGCTATCAAAGTCGCACTTGCTGCCGAGCCACTTATTGTCATTAACCATCTCAGAGGCGTATATGTATATGATGTAAGAAGTGTTTTATTTCAACACATCAATACTGGGAATGCACTTGAGAGTCACCTTTGCTGGGATTGATATACGTATGTATTATGTTTTGTTTCAGAAACACTTCAAATGCGAATTCTGTGGCAAGGAATTCGCTCGACGTTACTCGCTGAGCGTGCACCGTCGGATCCACACTGGCGAGCGCAACTACAAGTGCGACTATTGCAACAAGACGTTCCGCGCGTCCTCGTACCGCCTCAGTCACATGCGGACGCATACCGGTATTACGATATTGTCGTATTTGAGGTAGTTTCGTCGATCGATGACATAGTCGCAATTGTGAATGCTATCCGTTATTACCTGCTTTTGGAGATCAGTGCTACAAAAATTGAAAAGACCTATATGATACTAGACTCCACCATTTCAGTGCGGATGATCGTCACCGGGAATTAATATTGTAACATCCTTTCTGAACCATGGAAATGCTCGTAACAATTTCCCAAAATTATCCTTTAAAAGTTACTTTTTTGTTATTAATAAATCACCATTTTTGATACACAGTTTTTTTTTTATGAACTTAAAATTACATTACCTTTTTTAATTTTGTTTACTTGTATTTTCAGGTAGCAAACCGTATCCCTGCACTATATGTGATAAGGCATTCCGCGTTGCGTACGACCTCAGGCGGCACATGATTATTCACGATAAAGTTCGCATCAGATCGCAGCCAGAACAAAAAAAGCCGAAGGACACAAGAGACAAGAAATCACCAGAGAAGAATACTAGTGAAAATGTCAAAGTTGAGTTTCTTTCAAGGGACCAGACGTCATCTAAAACGGAAGAACAAAAGAAGGCAGGATCTTGCACAGTACTAAAAGGCCTATTAGATAAGAAACAAAGTAAATCATCAAAGAAAGCTCCGAGAAAAGGTGCTCCAAATGTAACAGTGAACTTGAATAAAGTGGATGGACAGTTCAAGTTAAACTCGGAGTACACAAATAATGTAGAAGTGTTTGATACGAGACCAACCGAAGATGGTAAATTCAGGGTATATTCAGAAGAATTTAAAGAAGATCAAGCAATTGGAACAACATATCATAAGAAGGATGCTTATCCTGATCAAATTGAGCGATTGGAAAATGACAAATTGAACGAGGAACGCGATTTAGCAATGCTAAGGCCTATATTTAGGAACCAAATTTCTGATAACAGTCAAGCGGAGAGACTCGTGTTCAATAGAGATACGACTACGGATGGAAAGTTGCAAGTGTTCACACAAGTTGAAAAGAACAAGGAGTATACTAGTTCAATGGTGTCTAATACAGTGATCTTGAATGATATTAGAGAAGTGGCTAGGGATCGGACAGATGGACTGCACGGCGAAACCTTAGAGAATGGTTTCTTTGAGAGACTGACAGCATTGTACAATATACCGGCTGTATGAAACAGGTTCAAAAGGACCCAGTGTGGCCCATATTTATGATATTCGAACGTATAGTGAATGTTTCTTGGCTTGTTACAAAGAAGTGCTGTCTCTTAAGTAAATACGATCTGTGATAGTTCTATCTAATTATCTTTGTTGAGGCCAAAAACTTATTTAATATAAGATGTGTGTTGATAAAAGCAATATTGATTTGTATTGTAACTGATAGGGTTCTATATTATTGTTTTGTTCATATTTGAATGTTTATACAATTTTCTAGAATTATGAACACTAATGATATTTATATATTAAAGTCTGATAAACAGGTCGACAGGTTAATTGATTGTATGTATTTATTGTTTTTTATGGGCGCATTCCATACTTGAGACTTCTAGACTCGTCGAAGAACTTTAGCGTTTTAACACACTGGCATTACTTTCTCAAAATATGTATGTCCACAGAGATTGAGATTATATACTGATTGCAAGGGAGTTGTCGAGCTAAGTGTCCTACATAACTATGTAACATGTGGCACAAATTTTTGTTGAGTATTCAAATGCTGCTCCAGTCCTTACATATTATAAGAATAGTCCAATATGAAGTTAATGTGGCTGTTACTCAAATTTGTTATAATGACTATGAAAGGGATAGCAACATTTAGAGTAAAAATGTTTGTTCTTGCACAATGTAAAGAGACGTGTCATAATTTATTTGATCCCCGCACAGGAATGTTGAATTGTGACAGTTTTGACTTGACATAGTGTATGTATATAAAATTATGTGGTTGTTACTTTGTTATAAAGTCAATCATAAATACTACTGTAAACATGTAAAAATATAATAAGAATAAGAAAAATAAGAATAATCTTTATTTCCTTAATCATATAAATAACTGACGTTTTAATGTTAAATTTACAGTACTTCATACCTTATCAACGTAATACCTTCGTCGAATCGACAGCTGAGCGTGAGTGATCAGCCATCATAGTGAAAAGATTAGTTGTAATGTCCAGGGTGTGCCGGGCAGTATATGTTCGTACTTAATGCGTCGCCGCTCGGGGTCGCTTTTCATGCAAGACGAAGGAATAGAACGTGATATTCCGCCTGTAATCACCGAAGATGTAGGCAGAGGCGTGTAGTACACTCCTACGTTTCACCAGTTATGCTTACATCTCACTGTGGAATAGATGGTGAGCTTATGGCCATACACTAGACATATATTCAGACTCCGAGCCACTACTAGAAAATCTAAGTTAAGAAAGTCCAATAGTGCCCGACTTGTGGTTCGAACGCAGGACTTCTCGATCAGCTGTCGCGCTATTGCTTATCAATCAGTTTGTTATGCAGAGGGGACATCAAAGTTAAATGCTTCTATAATTCCTTTTAACCTCCCGTAGTTTTTTTTCAATCTTTTGTTTAGCTATTACTTGATATAATTTCTTATGGTAAGAGATATCGAATATTGCTAGTTCTCTTTTATATACTATTCAGATAGTAATTTGTAATAATATGTGATTGGTGTTAAAATTGAGATTGATATATTCAGAGAGATCGAGAACTTTTATGGCTGACTATATGCTACTCATTCCCTTGTTCCAAATGAGGTGAACACAATTATAGGGCTACCCTCTAGCTAGCTAATGCTGTGGGCCAAGATACGATAGTGTTAGTGCTAAGCTTGAAAATGGAAAACTTCGTGAACATAGACATTTCAGGCAGGCATAATGGCAATAAGGCTCTTATTAAGATAATAATGCAGAACCTTTTTATTTCTATTATGTGTTGTGGAAGAACGTCAAAGGAGTTGAACAGGTGTCCCTTTGAGCTATTACCGACTAGGTCGACGCCCAACGACAGCCTGCAGCCAGAACTGGATGCAGCAAGCCGAGGACGGTGCAATGGCGTTCATTTGGGAACCATTATGTCCAGCAGTAGATTCAGACATGTTGATGAGGATGACTATAATATCATAAACACTTGACTTTTGCAACTGAAAAACTTTGTAGAGAAAAAGGTTATTGATGTAAAATTTTACTTGTGAAATGAAAAAAAGTATAATTTAGCTAGAGGATTGAAGTTTTAATTAGCTTACTCTCTCTTGTTCGTTTCGTAAGTGTTCGAGGAAAATTTTCACTTAATCCCGGTTGGGCGGCCTGCGCTACTGCCTGCAGGCGGACGGGGCATTTAGCTGTGCCTAGACAGGACATGCCATACCGCGATCTGCCAGTGTCGAGTTTAGTTGCTTTTTACGACAATATATTTTGGCAAGGGGTCGGGGAATATATTCTTACTTTGCCCCGTCACAGTGAGAGCCAATTTCTACGCAGGAGACAGTCGTGGGCACGGGGCTGTTCTGATTCAGTCTCTCTTGCACGCAAATAGCTTAATGGTCCGGCTATTGTGCAGTGTTCTCAGTAGATGCCTCGGGCTTGCGTGTTAGTCGAACTCAATAAGACAAGAATTCATTACTAACATATGATTATACTCTGCTCATGCTGCTCCATTTAAAAAAAAGTCCTAACTACACATTAAATGGAAAATCTCCTATAAATATATGAGTAGGTACCTTTTAAAACGTTGGTAGATGATAGAAAATGCCTTTCCTGTTATATCTATTTCTACTGTGATATTATTGTTATAAAAGGAATTTGTATGGTTGTTCATTGCATTAGGTATGTATATGTGGAAACCATCTCTGACCTTCAGGAGTAGCAACGGATCTGTAATTAATTGTAATTTCAAATAGGACTTAAGTTAATACTAATTGGACTAAGTAATCTATATTAACAGTCTTATTTCAACATGGTTATAAACAGTATTACTAAGTAGTATTAATTAATGACTGCCTCGTTGATCGTGATGCATTGTAAGCGCGAGTGCCGATCGAGAGATCGTGTGTTCAAATCCCGGGTCGGATACTACTGGATATTTCTAAGTTAGATTTTCTAGTAGTGACTCGGAGCCTGGATATGTGCCCGTTGTATGGCAATAGGGTCATCACCTACTCCTACCTAATTATACAAATAGTATTGGTATTTTGATGGTTATTGAAATATGGAGTTTCGGATGTTAATCGATGATGACATGATTTAAGTTAACGGTAACGGAATCTTAATGAAATTGTGTGAGTACTTCAGTTGAAAAGCTGTCGATGTGTAATTGGATGAGTTGCTATATAATTTATGAGTAGGTATACGAATACAGAATAATTGCTGAAAAGGTGTTTCATTTTAATTAATATAGATGAGTTGTTGAAGTGTTTTCGTATTACATCTCGTAGTAATATTCATTAAATTAAATAGAAACGCATAAATAAAAAAATATGAGTGATTTGCGGGCTTGAAATGTAGGTAGGTAGTTCAAACATTTTTAAAAGTTCTGATTATACATATATGAGGTTTTTGGAAACACGTTCCTCAAGCTATTTAAATTTTATTCAGCGACGTGTAATGCTTCGAATTCGATACTTTATTAGATTCATATACTCGTATATTATCTCGTTGTAGATATGTACAGTGGATAGATTGTATAATATTACAGAAGCAACAACACATTTTACTTTAGGTTAGTGTTTTTAGTAAAAAGCCCAACATAACTCGCCCAAAGCAGTAGATTACTTTTCGGCACTTTTGCTGAAAAATGTGTCTATACTCAACATTTCTGTTGTAAATCTAATTATTTTAATCTCGACCTCTATGTAAGTACATTTACCTTTAACCAGCGTCTATGTTTATCTTGACTAAATATACTTTTGTACTTTTTCGCAACCGCGCGTCATACGCACGGTTGGATAGTTTGGCGGGAGCGAAAAAACCAACATATACCTACGCCTTGAATACAGAATATAAATAATTTAACTCGTGACTTGTGGCTATACGGTTTAAGATGTAGGAAGATTCTGATATGTGATATTTAGTGAGAAAAAAAAATGTAGGTATATATATGTATTACTCATATAACAAGCAGAAACGTAGCGTAGGACGTCCTTCTGGTGGAGTGACGATATACGCAAAGTGCAGGCAGTGGTTGAATGCGAAGAGTTGAAGATCGAGCTTAGTTATATGATATTGAAGAAGCCGGTGTCCAACAGTGGACGGAAACGTGATTATGACGATATTCTTAAAAAGTATGTGGGTATAAGGCAGGAGATTTTTAATTGTCATGTAGGTACTATTTGTTCTAGTGGCTTTAACAATTATAATGGTGAGAAAAATGAGATCTCTTTGACTCGAGGTCGAAGAAGGGTAGGAATAGGTAATTTAGAGTTTGAGCTGAAAAACCGAAGCGTACCTACATGTCTTCTCTCGCCTCATGAAGAAGAGGGTGGATCTACCAACGAGCTTAAAGGATGAGCCTTATTGGCGAGTTTTCGTAAGCTGGTGGTAAGTCTTCCGCTAATGAACCTAAGTTCCATTAGTGGTAGGCGGTAGTTATTATTTAAATACAAATGTTAATTTTATGCCCAACATTAGGTCAGCCCTTAGCTTTTGCTTAAATCTTCACAATAAGTAATCCTGCTGTTGATTTTAAAAGAAGTAGATTATAGTGCCCACACAGGATTCAGTTAGCATAATTTATAATTATAGCCAATACAAAACCCCAAGATCTTATGCAACTTGGATTACATTATTATAAGAAAAAGTGCCACATCCAACATTCACTATATTATCCGTGTTGATTAAGTGCTGCACGTATGGACAGCAAACTGCGGCTTCGGGAGCAGCCGTGCGGTTGTAATGCACAGCGTTCTAGGGCCAGAGCAATCCCAACTCGCTTGATTTTACGTAACATTCTGAGTAAATGAGCGCAATTTTATTCGCCGATTGTTTCTTATGTATCATTATTGCAAGAAATAAAATATAAACAGTAAAGCAAAAACACAAATACAAAATGTTTTACATTTTGTGAAGTGCATAAGCAGTAATAACCTATTGGTTTAAAAATTTTATCCGGCTTCGAAGTTGCTGGGTTCGAATCCTGGAGAGTTTTCTATAAATTTGAAGGAAAACTAACAATTCTACATAGGTACCTACCTTACAATTCTCCATAATGTCCTTTAAAGTGTGTAAAGTGTGTTAACACTAATCATTACAGATATAAAACGTAACTTCACGCCTGTAATCCCCGAAGAGGTAGGCAGAGGAATGCAGAACACTTCTACGTTTCACCGGTTACGTTTACGTCCCACTATGGAATAGGTGGTGAGATATATATAAGTTACAGATATATTAAATGAATATATATTTTATTAAATATATATTATATTCTTGCGTACATTTTCATTTAAGTTGGTATATAACAAAATTAACGTAATATAAAATAAAATACCTATTTAATATTTTACGACCCTATGTTGTCCACTAGTAGTAGTCTTCTATTGTTTTTAAAAATCACCTAAGGGTTTTTTCCACTGTAGTAGATCGCGTTCAAAATTATATTCCTGTGGGAAAATTCCAGTGAATCCCAATACAGCGCGCGTGGCGGAGGCTTACGGCGTGTTACAGCGTCGCACAACATTCCCACTCGTGCATACGAGATGAGCAGCGACTCAGCGCGTCCTACGTTGATACACTTCCGTTGCCTGGAGAATTTAATGGCCTTGTATTTTATGATCGAAGTTATCGATCATAGGTACAAATCGAATAATTGCGGTTATAGAAAATAATTGTGCTAAGAATTAGCTGATCATATTTATTTTCATAAGTAAACTAATAGATATAGGTACAAAATACTTCGAGTATATAAAGTATTTTTTTTTATTTTGTTATAAAACAATGAAATGGTGAAACATGGGCGTGTAGTACACTCCTCTGCTTACATATTTGGGGATTACAGGCGTGATATTACGTTATTAACTGGTGAAACGTGGGAGTGTTCTTCATTCCTCTGCCTACCTCTTCGGGGATTACAGGCGTGATGTTCCTTTTTTTTTAATAAACAAATTCCTGTACCTTTTCATTGGTGTACTATCAAATGCTATAATATAAAGCATATTTTGTATTAACTACATACATATTATGTAACATGCTTACGTTGATCAACTAAGGAATACAATGGAATATTCTCCCTTCTCCATATATGTACGTAGGTACTCGAGGCACACTTGAGACGCAAGTTCGATTTCTCGCGTTTGCATTCAGTCCACGGAGCGAGTAGCCCATGAGTGGGATACTAATGCATTTGTGATTGCATAGCTATTGTCCAGTGAGAGATTAGGGAACTTTTTGTTTAATGCGCTTTGGACAAACGCGAATTTTGAAGACAAATCCACGCAACGCTCTTATTAACTACTCGTATAACCTTCCAGGAATTTTTACATAAGATTTTTAAGTACCAATATAAATTGGAATCACATATTTTTATAGAAAGAGAGTCATCGAGAAAGTCTACGAGTTTAAAGATCACCGTTTTTTCTCCTATATAAATGTATTCTTATTACTTAACTTTGAAAATTATGTGAAAACTGAGCAGGGCCAAAAATGAAACCTTTCATTTCGATTTATATGCCAGCGACAGGCCGTTCTTCCGTCTTCGTGTCGGAGTAGTAAATTAGCAATTTTCTCAGCAATGAGGATATCATTATTTGTTGGTAGGATTGCTTACTTCGGAAGCCGTGTTAAAAGTTATATAAGAGGGTAATCACAAGTTTGGCGTTGTCGCATTGTGGCTTTTCTAATCAAGTTCTAACGAGATCTATCTTAAAGGGCTTGTACACTGGTATAAGTTGCTTCACTGGGAAAACGTGGGAGTGTACTGCACTTGTCTGTCTATCCCTTCCGTTAAATACAAGCGTGATGCTATGTCATGTTAGCTTAATAACTTCATCAAAATATTATTCATATGTAATTTGGTTATTTGTTAATTAAGTAACATTTGCATATTGTAACATTATATTATAATTATCTACTTAATTACTACTTAAGTACTAAAGTAAACTGTTCTTTGGAGTCAACCAGTGTATGCTTGAGTCCTCAATATTATTTAAAATAAGAGTTTGTCATCTTGTTGATATGGTGGTATGCCTTTGTTGACTGAAGACTATATAGCCAATGTTACCGGGGGTTTGGGATCTTCCAAATCTTAGGTGTCCAAACCAACCTCACCTGTATTGTCCTGTACTGTTATGAAAATGTTCTGTATTTTTAATAAAAAAATTCTATACTGGCTTTATAGAAAGATGTTAAGAAAGAAGAAATAAGATCCAAGAAGAAATACAGAATTTATAAAAATAGATTAACTGTCATTGAGTATGCCAAAAACATCAGTAAGGGTGCTCTACAAAATATCTTGACGCTTCTGAAGAATACTTCTAATGGAAGGATTAAAAATCATTAAAAAAATAAAGGACATAAAGATACATCATTCAAAGTATGAATTATTTTAATAAGGATATATTCAATTATACAAACGATATTTTAAATTGTATGCAAAACCTCCTTATTAATACAAGTAAATGTAGCCAAATGAAGTGTAAGACGCTCAGAATAATACCCACCTGGAGTTAAAATTATATGAGTAGAAATTTGAACATGAACAACAAAAGAAGTGTTCATTTTCATTTACATGACACTTGAATAAACAAGGCGTTAAGCGATGATGAATTGGATTTTTATCGGACACACACACGTATATATTAGAGATAATTTGAAATAATATACATATTAGAGATAATTTGAGATAATTGAATGTCTAAAGCATTCCATGCTGTACTAAACTTCAGAAATAAGTACCTACCTAAGACTGTTTTGCTTTATTCTTATACTATATATTATTTAATATTATGTCATAAGCATGTCCGCATAATTATATTTCTTTCAGCATTTTTTACGTAACGTACGTATGCTTACGTATTTGATATGTCATAAGCATGTCCGCATAATTATACATATTTCTTTCAGCATTTTTTTTTCTAATTAAATCTTATATTTTAGTATAATAAACAATCAAGGAGGCAAAAGCGATCATAATTCTCAAGACGACGTGCAAAACCTAAAAGTATCAGGCGGTGATAAAATTGTACTATCCTTTGCATTGAATGGGATTGCGTATTCGGGCTTACATAGCGCAGTCTGTGGAGCCCCACGCGCACAAGACTTCTTCGCTGAGCCTGCCCTCGCAGTCAAAGATTAAAGAACACATATAGAACTTATAAAAATAACTTAGACGAAAAGAGTATTTTATACACGATAAGTAGATCTAGCTACGGGTATTAACTCAAGACAGTTTAATGTCGTAAGCATTGCGAATACAAACAATAAATGTCCAAATTAGGATTCCTAGATAGGACAGGATAGAAGGCGGGCTCTCTGCTAATTAGCGAACTGGTGCATGGACTGCATAGGGAGCATGGGGCTAAAATATAAACGTAACATCACGCTAGTAATCCCCGAAGAGGTAAGCACAGTGTAGTACACTCCCACATTTCGCCAGGCACTTTTACGTCCGCCAACGGCTGAGCCTATTGCCATACCCCGGTCATTAATCCAGAATCCGAGCCACTACAAGAAATTTTAACATTACAGAAATTTTAAGGCATTCGCCCTCGCAACCTCTCGACCAGATGGACAATACTACAAGGCTTCATTAATAAATTTTTATTGATGTTCCAATATTGTTCATGTTTGTGAATTGTTGCGAGTGAATCCACTTGGATAATATTTTGAAAATATGCCTTTAAAACTTTTTATAAAGTACCGTATGTGTAACTTAATAGTATAAAATATTACATTATATTATATATATTTTTTTAAATCTAATTATAGAGAGAACAATCGCACTAAATTTTCAACGTCTCATTATGATTATAAAATTAAACGATTGGGCGGATGGCTATTTTTAAAATATTTAGTTATAGATATTGAATAGTACGTATTTACTGTGATGTGTCGGCCTGACTGACGACATTATTGTTTTATTAATTAACTGAGTTACACTTTTGATATTAAACAGTATTTACTGATGATTTTTCCGTGTAAAAATAATATCGTTACACGAAAAAGGCTGTAAAGGTACAGTATCACAAAAGTCTCTTCTGTCTTGTTCATCTAACCGCGATGCATGGAATCGCGCCAGAACTAAATGAAATTGAAATTAGCTTCCTCTCCCCGGAGCCACTCGCGGAATCCGCCAAAAATAAAAGCGTATTATATTTTAAAATAGATTTCAGTTTCTCTTTAGTAAATGGGAACTTTGTGAGCTAAAAATCTGAGAAGAAAATTCAATCTCTTAGGGACCTCTGGAGTTTGAAATGATGAATTTTTATAGGTGAAACTTAGATCATTTTGTAAGTGTATAAAGTGTTATAGTATATAGGTCAGGCATTCAAGCACGAACTCAGACACAGACCAGACATTCAAATATCAGTGACAGTGCAGCAATTATTGTATCACCTAGAATTTTTGATTTCAACGTTGCGTATTGTGCTTTGATGAGATGGTCTAAGTTACGAATCTACTACTACTCTACTACTATTACTCTACTACTATTACTCTACTACTATTACTCTACTACTATTACTCTACTACTATTACTCTACTACTATTACTCTA
>DWDV01000911.1:0-14647 GCA_018245615.1 Mimoniades ocyalus
AGGCTTTGTAAATCCTATTGCGTAAGATGAAATCGTATTTTGGAGATTCTTGGATACTGTCATCATGCCTGTAATAGCACGTCACCGAGCTCGATCTTCAGCTCGTAGTTTCCAACCGCTGCCAGCCACTTTGGGCGTTTTACACGATATAACATTGTCATATTCTAGCTATAAATTTTATATAGGCATTATGGTTTCAAGATTTGCATCATCCACTGCTACATATACTCTTCTATTCCTTTCTAACTGCGTGGTTTTATTTTTATTCACATACATAGTAGTACGCCTGTATTTCTCCGAAAGGATGAGCTCAAAAGTGTAGCACTCTTTTCGCCAGTTATGTTTTACGTTCCATAAAATGTAGGGTGAGCCTATTACCATACACCGAGCATAAATCTAGACTCCGGCCTACTACTGGGAATTTCAATTTAGTAAAACCCATTAATTGTATGCTGGACCTAGGACCTCATCCTCAACAGTCGTTCTTGTAACCTCTAGAGCAACGAAACAGTCTTTTTCACATTTAAAATAATAATATCGTCTTTAAAATAAGCAAGAGCACATCCCACACAACGCTTAAATCATTTTGTTTGTCACATAACCTTGTTACTATTTTTTAGGTTTCAATGCAGCAAAACAATTTTTAAAGTATTCCGTATCGACAGTCTGAATTAATAAGGCTGCCAGAACCTTACCAACTATGTCTAACTTACATTAGACGTAAAGTATTCCTACTTTCGTAAAGTATTACTACGTAAAGTATTACTACTTCCTAGTAAGTATCACGCCTGTTATCCCCGAAGAGGTAGGCAGAGGACTAGAACATTCCCACGTTTCACCAGTTACGTTTACGTCCCACTATAGAATAGGTGGTGAGCCTATTGTCATACATCGGGCACACATCCAGACTCGGAGCCACTACTAGAAAATCTAAATTACAAAAATCTTATAGTGCCCAAACCGGAATTTGAACCCAGGACCTTCGATCGGCAGTCGTCCTTGCAACCAACACGACCAATGAGTCAGTCAAATCAATCAAGTGTTTTTTAGTGTTTTTAATTTATTGATTTTTGTTTATTTACAAAAAAATATTATTGATAATTTTTACACACTTTATACTGTTTAAAGCGATGAGGCAGCGTATAATATTTGTAACTCTCAGCAGAAATTTACACATACACCTACGTAACAACTAATATTCATTATAAACATGTAAATTATTCTGACAATAAATGAATGAATAAAATAAAATTGATAATAAAAAAACAAGCTCTTCGCTTATGCACTTGACATGCTACATTTATATAATTTTTTGCTGTATTTTAATCCAACAATATTTTTTCATAAATTTATTTATAAAATAGTAATTTACATAATAAAAAATACATAGAAAGCCATTGTAATACCAACAATATTGTTTTATAAGGACATAAACAAATAAGTTGTTAATGAACGAAACTGCATGCCTGAACAGCTGACTATGCCAAAGTCAACTATGGCGTGTTGACATGACATAAGGGTATTCTTCTTTATTTTATAACGAAAATGCACTGACGTACTATCATGAACGATGTAAAACAATTTGATATATATTGAATAAAATCAATTTTCCGCCTATTTTTCTAAAATGTCCACTAGCAAACTTGATGCCGTTTATCGAAGTATACTTTTAACCAAATTTTTTACTAAGGGCTGGGGAAAGCCAGAAAACTTAAGGAGGTAAAACAGTTTTGCTACTTTCAATTGCGTTTTTAATTATGCTTATTAAAACAGTGCCAAAAATATCAGTACCTATTTATTTACAAGACATATCTTTTAGGTTATTCGAATTCCGAAAAATAGTTTCCAACCGTGATGAATGTTTTAAACTGGTGGACCGCGATTATCCAGTTACAATTACAAAGGTAATAACGATTCAATTATTAATATATTTATTAAGGCACAGTAAAATTTAGATTATCCATATGAATTGATGCCAGCACTAATCTGAATAGCCAAAGTCTGAATGATAGTTGTATTGTAAAATTAATTTTTTATTCACATAGAATCCGTGTTTGGGACTTAATCAAATATTTGGAAAATGATTATATAATACATAAAATTGCAAGTGTCTTAGTTTTAAACAAATATTATTATATTATTGATTGTGATGAGAAAACTTCATATATGTATACATACACATGTATACTCTTACTCATATTATTTTGACTGAAAGTAACTGGTCATTGACATCAGTATAAACAAATAATAGTTCTTAATTGCAATTAAATCCCCTGTCCATTTGAACTAGTTATTTGGTAATGTCTAATTTATACTGCTTTTGCACGTCAAAAATCCTATTCCAAAGGCTTACATATCAGGAAGTATATCTCCAATGAATAATGTATATCTTTTTCATTCTATATAATTCAGACGAAATATAAAGCTGATTTAGGAGTCTCAACTAGGAGACTAACCAGCTTTAATAACTAGTATCTGAATAATCAAAATTCTACTGTATTTAATATTCAAGTACTTTTATATTTAAAAAATATTCTATCAAATTTATATCTAAATATTTATTCTAAATAACTTTCTTTAAAAATCAATAACACAATGTAAGTAATATTTTTTTAATAGCATAAGTAGCTAAGTCACTAATTTCATTAAAATAATATTTCTAAAGTAAAATGTCTTTGTAATGTTATATAATTTTTGTAGCATATTATTATACTAAACATATGAGATGTACAAAAAATACAGATGAATTGAGTGCCTCCATCTTTTTTGAAGTCGGTTAATAGAAGCTGCAAAGAGTTATCAATAATTCTAAATTATCTATAGTAAATCTAGAAAACCTGTTGGTTGTTTTAATTCATTTTATTTAATTTTTAGTTAATTTAAAAAAATCGTTTTTATATTAACATCTTCGTAATATTTTCTTATTGAATTTATTAAATCATATTTTTTGTGAATGAATTTTTTGTTAAGGAATGATGATTATGTGGATTTGTGGGAAAAAGAAAAAACTAGGTACTAAGTGTAGTTTGTCATTGGCACTATATGTAACTGTCAGGAATGTGTTGCATGTGTTGAGCATGATTATTATCTTTTATTTTAAGGAGGAAAATCTCACAGATTGTCGGTTATTCGAAGGATACTTTGTAACACCTCTTGAAAAACATTTGCCAGGGATTGTGCCAGAGATTGCCCAGAAAGCACATTTCCAAGCATTATTGCCAATTCACTGGCCTGATCCAGCCTGCAAACCAGTATGTTTACACCTTGCTGGCACTGGAGATCATGTAAGTAAATTCACATAAAATGTTTAAATCTATTATAAAAACAAATATTTATAAAAACGCCTATTGCGAGGTAAATTATTACTCAAATTATAAACATGCTTGATGTCATGTAATTCCAGCTCCACATTAAATTAGCTTGTAATATTCTAATATAAAAATACATATGTACTTATTTTAAAAGATGCATAAGCACACCTATGGAGTTTCTTTCGCCGCTTATTCTCCATAGCGACGCATTTTCCGAAGTGGTGGTAGCTTCATTTTGACATACAAAAAGTGTTCTAAAGAACCAATGTTGAATAAATGATATTTGAATTTGAATAAATTATATACCTATCAATACACTACTCATAAGGTTCTTCACAATTGACTAGTCTATGGTCTAGTAATTAGTAAGTTAGACTACTAAACTGGAAATTGTAGGTTTGATTTCTGCCAAAAATATGTTTATACATATATGTATGTTGATAATGACTTATTTTGTAGGGATATAAAGTTTTCTATGTGTATAAAATATTTTTATAAAATAAAAATATTATGTTAATAGCCATCTGGGTGTATTGATTGGGTTGTATAGTATAATAGGCTCTGTTTTTTTTAATCAGATGGCTATTTATAATTCCATAAATTACATACACTTTGCCTCAATACTTTCATCACAATATGTGTACAATTATTAATTCCACACTTCCCTCCTAACTGCCTATTAAAACTCTGTCCCTGTTAGATAACTATTGTAGTTTATATTTTACCTGTGACAGTTTTTTTGGCGACGGCGAAATCTTATGGTAAAACCACTTTTGAAAGAAGCTGGCATCGGTGGAATTATACTTGAAAACCCATTCTATGGCCTTCGCAAACCTACTGACCAATAGTAAGTCTTTTTATACACATAAATGTAAAAACCTTGCCATACTGAAATCTTCAAATTAATATTTCCATTTGTATGAATGCTATGTATTTATCTATTTTCATAGACCCCCAACAGACACAGCCAAAAATTAATTCAAAAGATGTCAGGATAATATATGCTAATAAAAACATTTAAAACTTTTCAACACAGAAAAGCTACGAATTTTTGTATTAGTATATACATATTTATTGTTTCTAGCAAATAATAACATTATACGGCACTATGCAGGTGAGTTTTTATTTAAATGGGGATTGACCAAAGAAAATATGGAAGTAATAACGTAATATATCCATTCCGTTCATATTGAGGTAGGTCAGGACCGATAGCTTCACAGCCTAGTTCTGTTACTGTTACCAACCCTATTGTTTTAAAAGTAGATTCGCTGTTTTTACATTTGTATAAATGTTTTCTATCTCATTATGAAATTTTACTGTTGTTAACAAGCACCATTTTTTTACACCCTACAAATATAATTTTGATGAGCAAAGAATGAATTGCATTACATGTCGCTGCGTACGCTTATTGAAATTCGAAGGAATCTTCAGCCACACGACCGTATCCGAGTCCATCATAGACTGTGTAGTTTTATGAAAGAGGAATTCCCCCAGAATGAACTTAATTTAACATCCACACATTCAATCATTTCTCATGTCAGTTACGTCCTTTTACGTCTTAGTAAAATAAGTGTGATCTGGTCATTTCAAGTATTACATAGTATACAGCATCTTTATGATGATGAACAGTGACTCATCAACAGAAAACAGTCCTATATATTTATTATGTTTTATTTCAATAACCTTCTAAAATAGTAAGTTTTGTACTCAAATTCAATATATTATCTCTTACAATATGAAATCTGGCTTGATTTTTAACAGACAGTAAATCTAACGTGTTTCATATAGACTGATTTAATGTTTTCTGCTGTTTTTTGCGGCATTTTGCTGCTTTTTGACTCATTGGAGTTGGCTACACTGTAGCCTAGCGACATCTATCGTTTGTTGTATAAATAATATCCCTATGACTACAAAAAACTTGAGACATAGTTAATATCGCCCTTGTTTTACTCTCTGCCTACCCCGTAAGGGCCTTGGCGTGATGATATAATATTAATAATTTAAGTTTGGAGATATAATGAAATAATTTACATCATGTTATGGTTCAAGTTGATTCATGGTTTATTGATGGTTTGTTCATGGACATATTGGTGAACAACCAATCAATGTGTAAAAGGTTTCAATATTACCCTACAGATCTCCAGAAATAGACCACAATAACACCGAAAGATACTGCCTATATCGATTCCATCTTGAGGTACTTCATGGCACCTAAACTTACCACTACTGTTAAATAACGATCAATTATACTTAGTGTTGCACCACTTAACAGATCACTTGCGACGTGCATTTGCATCGGGCCTCAGAGCGCTTCAATTGCATAAGAAATAATCTATTCGTTTTACTCAGCCGTTCGTCTTTACATAACGTATCGGACATTTTCGTGATGGGCGGATGCTTGATCCTCGAGTCGCTGGTGATGTTTCATTGGTGCGAGCGGAATGGCCTCGGACCGCTGGGTGTCACTGGGCTGTCTATGGGCGGACATGTGAGTATGCTACTATGTTCTTATAGAAATTAACACACATATCATCAGCTTGTTTCAGTCCACAAAAGAGGGATTTTTCCCACAATCCCCACTAGGATGCGTTGGGATCACATAAGTCTTTGTTGTTTCTGGATAGAAATTAAATTTTAAAAGTATATCAGTTAATAAATAATAGCACATGTATTAAATAGTCCACCTTTGAGATACACAGATAGATTTATGATATTCTGATATTATGCTTTTTTTATTTATTCAGTAATAAATAATACTTTCTTTTTTTGTTATTGTTATAGATGGCGTCACTTGCAGCTACTAATTGGCCGAAACCCTTAGTCCTGGTTCCATGTTTGTCTTGGTCCACTGCATCGGCTGTGTTTTTACAGGTGAATTCTTTGACCGATATTTTAAAATTAATTTAAAACACAGTAGTGTACTGATACCGTCCGTCCATTGATTTTATACAGGGTGTGATGGCGCACTCGATAAATTGGGACCTGTTAGAAGATCAGTATCTGTCTGATGGCATCTATAGGGAGAAGCTGAAAAAAATGGTTACCATTGTAGACGAGGCCTTTTTAGCTGGTAAAAAATTTGCACGCACCTATTCGCAGAACGTGGAAACGAACATGAGTAAAAACATTCAAGCAAACGAGCAAGAAACATTTAAAAATTCTTTAAAACCCGAAACCCAATGTAAACATGTAGATGTCACTTATAAGGAACCTGTTTGTGCCAACGAAAATAAAGCTCAAGAGACCTTAGATGTTAATAATAATATTATAGAAGTAAATAAAGAAGTGCCTGAAAACAAGTTGAAGTCTGACGTGAGAACGCAAATTCAAGGTTTGAAGAGTCAACTGAAGGTGCTACTAGAGCAAAATAAAATTAGTCAAATGTTATATGATAAGCTAACATCGAATCAAAAGTTCGAATTGGAGCCTGATGATATTGAAGATATAAATAAGTTGCACGAAGAAAAAGTTAAAGAAATCCTACTTAGGTGTAAAATTGGTAAGCACTAAAATAGTAGCAGACAACGTTTTGTTTATTAAAATAGGTGTAGACGAAAAGAAGTTTATCTAAATTATACATGCTGGCTCGCTCTGCGACATATATAAAACGCTTAATCATGTGCACAAACTTCTGATAGCTACTGTTTATTTTTTAATTTACAGTTGATTTAACGAAAGTCAGAACAGAAGAACCAGAATTGGCAAAAGAAACAAATTCTATTCCAGTTCCTGTGGAAGAAGTCGATGGGAGTTTAAAAGATTCAGCAAAATTAGTCGAAAAACACGTAGCAAATGTTACAGCAATAGAAACAAAACCACCGTCAACTACAGGCAAAGAAATCGTTGTAAAAACTGATAAAAAATCGTGGAATGTCTCCGATATCACTTCGGATTTTTGGATGAATTTACCATTTCTTAGATCAAGCGGAAAAAAGATAGATATAGGCAAAATCCATTGGAGGGACAGAGAGGCGTTACAGTTTATGAGAGGGATAATGGACGAATGCACACACCTGAGTAATTTCTCAATTCCTTTTGACACGTCTCTGATCATCGGTACGTATTAATTTTATGATATCGTCCTCTTATAAAATTTTAATTATTATGATTGGCCGTATGTACATTATCAATTAACAGTGAATCTTTAACAATTCTAAAAACATACCTGGACTCCAACAATGACATTAATTTTCAGTATGATATAAACAATACATAACATCATCCCTGTGATCACCGAAGAAGTAGGCAGAGGAATGTAGTACATTTCTACCTCACGCCAGTTACGTTTACGTCCCACTGTGGTATAGGTGGTGAGCTTATTGCCATACATCGGGCACAAATCCAGACTCCGAACCAGTACTAAAAAATCTATGTCAGAAAAGGATTTGAACCCAATACCTCTCGATCAGCCGTCACACTTGCTACCACTCGACCAATATGGCATTCAAATAGTTACAATACGATAGTTTTTTTCCGTTTCAAATTACTTGTCGAAATTTTGGCATTAAATAAAAAGTAATGTGATTTCTAATACCTAAATTTTGTAACTTATCATCGGTGAAAATATACATTTTTCAGCCATTTAAGTTTTTCATCGTTATTCCTGGGCCTAAACTGATATTTGCAATTTCCACAGTCCTCTGTTATATTGTTGTTTTCTGTGCACTGTTGCAAGCCGTTTGCGCGAAGCACGACGCGTACGTGCCGCGCGACGACGTGGGCACGCTGGAGGAGATATGGCCCGGCGCCGAGGTCCGCTACGTGGACGCTGGACATGTCTCCGCGTATATTCTCCATCAGTCGCTTTTCAGGTAACATGTCTGTTCGAAACGATTCTTATTCTTAATGTACATAATGTATATAAACGCAACTAAGTGGAATAGTACAAACGAAACGTGTAATATGGTTTTAGTACATTAGAAACTATACGGAATTCAAAGTAATTTAGCATAGAAATATTATAGAAGAAACAAGTGGACGAGCAATAAATATAGAATCTCTTACGTCATCATCATCATCATCGTAATCTATATCGACACTATGATAAGGTGGCAATGTTGATGTCATAATGTAAGTACCTACACATAAACTTTAACTATTCTTAGGTCTTAATGTATCATTTTACGTTTGAGAATTAAATTTACATAAAACGTAAAATAACGCCGCAATCCTCGAAGAAGTATTCAGAGGAGTGTAGTACACTCCCACGTTTCATCAGTTACATTTACGGCTCACTATGGAATAGGTGGTGAGTCTATTTCCATACACTGGACAACAATCCAGACTCCAAGCCCCTACTAAAAAATCTAATTAAGTTTGAACCCAGGACGCACTTGCAAGCAACACGACCAACAATTACCAACGTTGAAAAATTGTTAATGATTTTGTTTAGTTTTTTTAAATTAAATAATAAAATATTTAGGAGAACAGTATTCCTGATTAAAATCTTTGTACAGGTCATGCATAAAAGAAGCATTCGAGCGATCAAGGAGAAAATGGAAGGACGGCAAGCATATTAACTGACGTTGACTAAATCACCTATTGTGGTTATTCTCGGCATTTAATTTGAGCGCCGACTGTACGCCAACTTAGTTAACAACAGTGGTTACTGATGTCTCTGGTCGATGACAATTCCTGAGCCGGCGGTTTGTTTGTAATCGGATATTACAGCTTTGTACTAGTCATTGCGACGATTTTGTATCATTTCATTCAAATACTACCAACTAGTACTAATACTATCCACTCAGACCGTTTATACATTTAATTTAAATAAAAAATTATACATTTGGCGCCTAGTATTGCCAAGACAAAGTTTGTATTTTACTGTATTATCCGAAAACTATAGCAATTTCGCAAACGTGCTGCCTGCTGGTATGAGATTATTTTAATCTGTGAATACTGAAAAAACCAGATAAGCTGCGGCGGTGCGTACGGTTGGTGTTCTTTATGCTTCGTTAATTAGCGCTCAAATTACATGCCGATAACTGCACATTATCAACATATTGCCTAATTCTTGGTGCTGTGAATTATTATGAATTTAAGAGTAGGCTGTTGTCTAAACGATGAAATTATTTCAATATTATATAGTATTGTTGACTATAAAATATTTACCTGTTAACTATTAAAAATATTAATAATTTTATGAAACAATTGGCTGCCAACTTTAACGTTATTAATTATATTAGAAAAAACGTATGAATGAATGTGCACAGTTATGAAATCGGAATTGTTAATTGGGTAATCGAAATAGAATCAAAAAAATATCATATTTTAGCAATATTGTTTTATCATTAATCGAAAAATTATCATGTTTTTGACGTCCATAAGTATAAATTAGGGCATCGAATTTTTTTAAATCTGGATTATAATCCTCTGCTCAAAGTATGAAAAGGAAGTGTTCAAATGCAATATTACTTTGTTAGTTTTATTATTACTACCTTTATGTACAAAAATTTTAGGAATATGAAATCAATTACTTCGTATTAATGAGTTTTTTTTAATGTTATAGACTAGTTGTTGATGAGATACAAAACGTTTTATTTTGTTAGTTAATTAATTGAATTCTAGTTAGGTGTCTAGTCTTTAAATTAGTTTTTAGTGAAATTTTTTGTTTATGAATGACCTTATTTAGTAGCGTCAATTACCTTTGTGATACAACATTTACATACTTTTGTTCGTACGCTGTAGCAACAAATAGCTAAAATTTATTCAAGAGCAATTTGGTTAAATAACACGGATACGGTTACATGGATAGCATTTCAGATATGGTAACATTGTCTGTTCCAAAGATGACTCGGTATCACTAATATTGTGTCACCAAGAAACATAATTATAGTCTGTTCTGTACTCTTTAGTTATGCCCAACAGCAAAATTGAACATAATTTGTATAATCTCATTTAATTTATATTTTCATCACCTTATATTGATACTGTATCTGGTACGTCTTATGTATTACACAGTACAAGAAAAAAGTTAAAATATGTTTCCTGTATTGTGCACACTAGAATCAAATACCCGACAAATCTTTACAGTTCTTGTAGGAAAGTGGATATTTTAATGCCATATACTTGACCTTATCACGTATTACATGCATAGGCATGTCCTTTAGCCGGCGTGAAGAAATCACTGCACTGACAGGAAACTAAAAGGAATATAACTGTATTGTATATGGAATCACTACTTTACAGAGGGTTTTCGTAGGATGATAACGGGCAAATCGGTCGACAGATGACGCATGGTTTTAATAAAGTGTAAGCACCCCTCAAATAGCCCTTTGTGGAGTAGGTTTATTTAGAATTTGGTTTAGTAAGCTTTTATATTTCCAAAGGCAAAGTTTGTAAGCTCTACTCAGCCATGTTCGATGCTATCTGGCAACCACATAACCATCATCTTGACTCCTACAGTTGTGCTCCAACCAAACCTATCTGTCGACAATATTTCGTGACATTGTTCTTCACATTAAATGTCTATTATCCTTTTACGCTCTACGGTGTATAATGTGAAGAATATCAGCTATTTTAAGTGGTATTCATAAAAAGCTCCTGTTCACGCGACAACGCCATAATATTTGCCTGTGATAGTTTAGCCATTGGTGTTAATAAATGTGAGGTATAATATTTTTTTGTATAAAAATAGTCCCGAAAATCAATAGTGCTAAGCTTCTTGATTGCCACTCGTCACGAACTGTTTCAGTTCTACGCTTCTAGATATTTGTTGTACGCTTTGTGTAAATAGAATAAATATATATACTACTCGTTTATATATTTTGTCTCTATTGAGATTGTGAAGTTAACATATTTTTTTATAAATATATAATATTTATGTACTACAACTTAGTTTTATTTTAAATGGTTAAATATTGATTGTTAATTGTATTGATGAAAATACCTAAATATAAATTACATTGGAACAGTACATCAAGGATATTGTCTGAGAATATTAAAAACACAACATAAGTTTGAAACAAATTAAGTTTATTTGGACTGTTCAAGAACTTATCTGTAAAAGGGCTCCATAACACGGTAAACATAAAAACAATCGTGTATCAGAAACATGTTGAGAAAAATTAAAACAAATTTTATGGTAAAATGTATGTAGGGGCTGCTTCCAGCCAAGCAAGCGTAGAGACATCCGTATTTAAGTCAGTAAAGAATCTGTAATAGACTTCTATGGGAACGATTTAGAACACTGAAAATGACCATCTTTTGTACACAACGCAATGATAACAATGAGCATAATTCTGTTTTGTCAACTTGTGTTTTAAACTCGTTCTTGGTAAATAACAAAATATCAAAACTGCCTGTGCACACTATGCACATCCAGTGCCCACTGCAAGTATCACTTGGATATTGCTAGAATTAATAGTCCATAGAATGCATCCTGCCACGCACGCAGGCGCTAAACCGCTGAGAGGAGTCAACTTCGACAGGCTGTTGATAGTGCTGATGAGAATGTATGAAAATTATGAAAAAGTATAAAGTAATTAAGGCAGGTGTGCACTTAACTGTCCAGACTCACATTTACTTTTTCACACGTTTCAATATTTGGACGCATCTGCAACTCTGTCTGCATACCGATTTTAATTAAACCGAACTTATACGCTACAAAAATTATTATAACAAAAGAAATTACAACAATCAACATACTCCCACAATATAAGGCGATGTAGAAATATTGTGTCATTCCTATCACTCACTGGACAGGATTTTTGGACAACGCCTAATGCAGGGCAATAGGCCTCCCGAATTGTCAGCTTTATATGCGTAAAAGGACGAACGCTACGAGAAAAGTCTCATGAGATGTAACGTTTCTGCAAGATATCGTACGGGCGCGGGGAGGATGGGCATTGTTGATAGCATTTTTAAAACGATGGAACTTCTATTTTACAATACAACCAAATGAAAGTAACTCTGAAAAGCGTGTATGGATCTATCTCCCAATCGGAGCTGCAATATGCATTTATTAACCTAACGTTTAACTTTAACTATATCTACGTACTTGCTTAGAGACGAACTATAGATACCCGTCGTTAATAAATAGATATAATTGGGCACAAACTACTTATATAATAATAATAATTATATCCACTACATTAAATAAAATTGAGTATATACTTTTTACTCCTCAAATACACCAATATTTCACCGACGTTGAGACTCATATGTATAATTCAACATTATACATTTGAGTCAATTAGACAACATCGCTAACATATTCACAATCATTCGGACGTGAACTGAAATTCGTCCATGTCTCAAGGCTAAACACAGGTCCCCTCGTCACTGGGAGAGCTCTGAAGCAGACAGTGCGTGAATAGACGATGTCAAAGATTGAATATTGAAAAGTCGAAATTAGAATGCGCTCTTCGAATGTGTTGCCAGTGTTAAGGGAAAGTTACAGCAATAGCACAAAACAACTTAAGCATCTTAACACGCAAGTGTTGCAATAATTTTGTTTTTTGTGTTTACCGTTCAGGCCGTACTCAGTTAAACACACAATCATACAGTTATTGCGTTTGACATCTAAAATAGAGAATGAGGAACGATGTGTTTTTTGATACAAGCTTCCGTGTTAAAATCACAATGAAACCATTTTTTATAATCATTTAACCCCTAAAAACGTACACCATATTAAATTTCAATAAAACGATACAAACAAAACGTAATAAAATAAATCTCTAAAGCTGTTTTAATATTAACCATTAAATGTAAACTTTAAACATATTATATACGTACATAAATACATATGTATCCAAACTCCATAATATGTCGCCATATGTGTTCAATTATAACTTTTGAGTGATCAAGACAGTAGATCTTGTAAAGAGTATCAACAATTTATAATGTGTGTCGCCGTCCGATCTCAGTATTGGAGCCGTCCGATCTCAGATGTGCAGTTTCAGATATATCAACGGTCAAAAATTTCCACCAATACATTATGTATTTATGGCCTTAATGTATTATACATTTTGCGAAAAAATTGTGTTATAAAAAAGCAGCAAAATTTTTTTATCAACCTGATTATATTTATAGTTATTTTACTGATAATAGTTTATGAACTCTGGCAAAATTCAAGAAGCCGTCGATGCGATGGCAACTTCAGTACGGAATTCAGTCTGTGCCCTTCTGTCGAGTTTCGTGTCAGTGTGCATTAAACTAGCGTAATACCAAGCTTTTTGAAAATGTTTTGCATATTAGTTAAAAATACATTTCAGATAAAACTTTTGCTACCATACAAACAAATATAACTTTCCTGTGGCAATCATCCAATGACAACCACAACAATTGCCCATTCGGAGAACTAAGAGAAATAGTGGACCTGACCAATTTAGAGATCAGACGAGAACATGTACACTGAACATAACCAAAACAGAGAGTAACCAATACGATAAATTAACAATTACTACCGGTTGCTACAAGTACATATGAAACATTCATTTGCAGAGTGAGAGATCCTGATACTGTGAACTATGACTCATTCAGTTAAGAAGGCAAGTGAGGAGTGTATTTGTGGAAAACTGTACAATAAACCTAAATTCATACCTTTAATATAATTACAAGCTAGAAATTAATGTTAATTGTAATTAAGGAAAATGTCAACAATAAAAACTACATATTCTAATTTTCCTTTTCTTATAGAAATTCTCTATAGTAGAGTTTTCGATGTTACTTTTAATAATTTATCGGTTCAGTTTCAATCATATTTGTACACACTATGAAGTGCTCCTAACTAAAGAATGATCAGAGTTAAAGATATGAGGCATGACATTAATTTTATTAAATAACATTATGTCTATGAATCCCAAACCAGAGGGGTCTAAAACTTGCACAGTTTCCACTAAACCGACATTGAAACTTTTTAAACACAAAATTATACCTTCTCGGTGAACAACCAAATGAGCCAAGTCACGTCACATCGATTGACTATATCATGTGATAAGGTGCATAGGGTACACATACGCCATCTACTTATTGAGCAGCATATCTCGGAAGTCTTTGTTGGACAGCGACCGCTTCTCGCCGTTGGTGGCGCTGACGCCGTTGGCCTTGCTGGTGGACGGCTGCAGCAGCACGCTGGGCACCAAACTGCTCAGTTGTATTCGTTTCCTGAAATCACAAATTGGTATTAACATCGTTTACTATCGATTCTATATGAATGATATGTAACAATATGTGACGAAAAACATCAAAGGCTATGTATAGGAAACAAAATAATTCACCTAATAATAACTGTAGATAGAACAGAAAATGTGATGTATGAACGTGGCAAAAAGATACTTAGGAAAAAACAGGTGACATTAATGTAACATCCACTTACGAGCCCCCGCCCGCGTCGC
>DWDV01000912.1:0-14643 GCA_018245615.1 Mimoniades ocyalus
ATACATATTCCGACCCGTGCCGGGATACAGAGTGTCTTAAGAGGCGACTAAACCCGGCGTTGGCGGATCGCGGTATGCTGTGGTCTGCCTTTTTTTGTATCGGGGGAAACCTTCAAACAGCTACTCGATATCCTGGGAGGAATATCGGGTTATATAGGATTTTTGCCCCACTAACACCTCCTAGATGACCTTCTTCTGCGCCAATAGGAGGACTCCGGGATTTCCCACGGTACGCACGGGTGCCTTTCTAGCGCGGCGCCTTTCCGGACCGTACACGTGATTATGTATACAAGTAATTTTGTGTAAAATAGGCATCATATTATACTATATTGACATATTAATTTGTTTTAATGCTTTTGATGTAAAATGTATATTTTCTGTTTATACCATCCGTAATCCTTGACGCATAAAGTGAAATTTTATGTCGTTCAAATTTCATTTGAATGTCACCTAAGTGTTTGGTTTCTAGTATTTTTTTATATTTCTTCAGTCTTGCTTCTAATTATTTAAGCTAACCGAAGCCCGACATTTAGCTGAAACTGAAACTTACATTAAGTGTGAAATATATTAAGATTTACAATGTGGGTACAACATAAACACAGTTTAATTTTAAAAAAATATGGATAGGTACATAGCTTTGGTACAATATTATTTTCTAGTATTGATCGAACTGCAGAGTGCTGATAAGATCAGAATTTTTGTTGAAACTGCTCGATACCAAAACATTGAATTAACAATTAACAGTCTCCGCCGCGACCTCGCTGCAACCGGCGGGAGCTCATGGGGAAGGACCTCGTACAGGTCTGAAACTAGTCGGGCCACCCCGAAAAACATACGTGAGTCTAGCCGGTCTTAATTCTCAGTCATTGTTGAATACATATTGTGTTTATAAAAATATTTTTTTTTTTAATAATTTGACATTGTCCCAATTTAAAGTTTTCCAAAGCCTGCAATGTAAAACAAGTTTTAATACAAACATTGGCACTCGCAACGATTAAGCGTGTCCTCGTTCCATTAAAAAATCTATGCAACCATTACGTCCTCAGAAACTTATTCTTATTCATGCATCGTAGGAAAGCGTGGTCACCCGCCGACTCATCGGTTAGACAGACATTGGTCTAACCGACATCTATTACGGTTTTTACAAGTAACATTTTCAAATGTGTTACCCGATAGTAACGCGATACAGATTGAATGAATAAACGTATCGGTTATACGAGCTTGGAGTGGCGCGTGTGTGGTTTGTTCTGAAACCGAATATAATGTAGAATACATCTCCCTTATTTTCGTTTATAACTCTAACATTTATAACCTACGTGAAATTTGTAGATAGATATTGTCGGTAGTCCTTTCAATGATCAATGTCATCCTTTTTCGATTTAAGTGTTATATTGTTCCTAACAATTTCTTAAAGTCTGTAATAATTATAATAATACCTTGGGATACCTCCGCACACGGTCATCGGAACGCCAATTAAGGATCAAGAGAGCTTAAGTCATGGTAATCACGCAGCTGATAAACTACATGTAAATATATATTTATATATAACTATTTTACGAATTTTACGAACCTATTATCTGATTTAAAGTCACATAATCAGTGTTTTTCATTGTTTTTTCTGTTTGGTCTTCTTAAATAACATCACGAATGTATTTATGTAAAGTATGTAGCTAGTTTTATATAAAAGTTTTATCTCTCCTTCTTTGTATTAACAGTAACTGGACCAACTCTCACATTCCTTCGTGCGCGATGTGTTCTTAAAAAGCGTTACAAAATTTCATATCACGTTATATATAGATAATATCTTGATAATATTTGATATGTAGATAAAGTCTTGGAGCAACTTCACACTCGGCTGATGCTAAACTAAGCCGAGCCTCTGCTGTGGTGTCTAGACAGCTGACAAACTACATACACTCGTGAATGTATACATTTCTGGATATGCATGCATATAAGCATTTATACGTTGGAAAATCGCGGTATGGCGCGGTCTGCGTAGACACAATTACAAAAATGACCTGACCGATTGTGCGGGAAGCTGTGCTCCGCGATCCCTCACCCGCAGGCTCATCGTGATTATGGACATAACACCCCAGGGGAGACCTATGTCCAGCAGAGGATTACAATAGGCTGATGATGATCACATACTTATCTACAACACATGTTCGCGCACAAAATTGTCACTGTTATCATGGAAGAACTTATATTATACTAAAAATATTGTTTCCAATTATACCTTCATTATCATCATAATCATCAATGACGTTCTCGTTCAGCTGTTATTAAGCGGTCTGCTCTCAGAATACGAACGTTTGACGCCGTAGTTTACCGCTGCCTGCAGTCGGATAGATTTCACACGCCTCAAAGAACACTATAAATCAACCTAAGATTTTCAAGTTTTTTCACGATGTTTAAGTTCAATTGTATAGCGAAATTATATTTAATGTTTAATAACGTAAATAGGCTGCTTTGTTACATCAGGAATGTGTGCCAGGTTTGGAACCTTAATGCTTCGGAATGGGAACCTTAAATCGAAAAAACGAGGCCGTTAGTGCTTTTCTATTTGAATCGGCATGTGGTAACGTGAGGGCAAATATGATTTTTCATTTCGGTTATTTTTAAAACGGGGTCAATCTTACATCAGTACTAAACTGAAATGTACTAAAAGTTATTTAGAATAATAACTGTTTAAACATGGGAGTCTGTGGATCCATGGGGTATGGGTCTATGGGGTCTATGGGTGCCTAGCCCTGTGAGGAATACAGGCGTGATTTCACGTGGTACTTTATATATAACACAAAGGAATTTTATTACATTCCGTAGAAATGGCACGTTCCGGTCATTACTTTTCGCGTTTTCTTAACTCGAATAATCAGCTGCGCTATGCCTATATGCTTTGCTACCCTTCATAATGTCAGTTTTACACAATTGAAACGGATTTTACGCTTTCCTCACCACTATGTACGTATCTTAGGCTTATTCTGTAATGATAATAATAATTTCTTCGGTCGATGGTTATATAGCGCAGCCTGGCACTGCTATATGCCCTGCTATCGCAATAAGCTATACGAGAAGCTGTCCTCTGCAATCCACAACTTCATTATATTTATATCGCGATTAGTAGAAATGTCTAGATGTCGCGATGGTTGTCATTATATGATTAAGTTACGTATTAAAACTACGCACGGGTAAGATTATGCAATATAATTTTAGAGAAACTGTTTGTATGCAATTCTCAGTATAAATTATCGTACACTTTAGCGGTAAAACGTAGGTACTATTTATTCTATTCACTCTGCACTCATTCACATACAAACACACTGATTTGTTTTGAAGCTTTTGTAAGGAAATGTAAATATCACAATAATCAAAGAGAGCATTTCAATCTGTCTGTTTGTTGTGAATGCAAATTGCGATAGGTGTGTTTGTGATGATGGTAAAGGCTCTTTCAGACCTGCGCTCTTTAATCATTTTCGGCGCCTATAAGCTTTTTTATACGCAGGTATATGTATCTACGCGCGCTTTGTGCCCCACTCGCGTCTCATACGAACGTAGGCGCGCGGAGCTCTTCCAGATCAGCGTATTTTTGGCGCGTATATCAAAACGTACGAGTACGTAAAGTGCGCTAGAAATACGCTGGTCTGAAAGAGCCCTAACGCTTTACACGCGTGACGGCGAGTACTATAACTTAGATTACTTTATGCACCCTCAGTCGGATGTAACGATCTGGTGATGAAGGACAAGAAAAGCGTGGCGCGTCTCGCCGATACCAAGACATTAAGAAATGTCTACCGTCTATTGTTCACTGGCCGAAGATGGTTGAACAACTTGTCATATGAAACAGTTTATGACAGACAGACATGAAAAGTCTCTAGGGTGTTGGTATCGTTCCACGTGTGTACTGCGTGACCAACTATGAGTTTAACGAATATTAACTGCAAAAGCGTGTATTAAATTAACTAACCTACACCATTGACATCTAAGTATTAGCAACTTACACTAATTGAACTAACTAAACGATGTATTTCTACAGCGAATGACAGATATAAATTCAAAATTACATTCACAATATTACATTTACAAAATAACATTCAATATACCATTCAATAGATATGGAAACGAAACGATACATTACGTGACACAGCAATCGCTAGTAATAGTCAAGAGACCGCCACGCCCGCATCGACTTCACCTTGACCGATAGCAAAAAAAGGCGACGCCCTGGCATTCTGCCCGCTGCACTGTAAACAATATAACGACTTTATCATACACACACGTCGTTCTTGGTTACATTTTTAGTAGAGCTCGTTTTTATTATACTGTAAATATTATGACGGATTAGATGATCATCCAAATTGAGGCATCATACCCTACTGGTATGCCGTTGCGGTGTATACGAGCTAATTAGTTTCATTTGGATGTTCCTGACAGTGGTTTAGTATTAATGTTTGCATTAATGAAGTTTGTGTTTATTTAATTAAATATCATTAATGAAATTATTATGTACCCATGTTAAATTATGAACATTCGTTTCAAAACCTACAATTATTATAAGAGTTACACTTAATTACAATTTAATGGAATTTATACATAATGGATAAAATTTGCTTCTCCTTTATTACTTCGTTTTTCGATTATTAATATTTCCACTTTGTCATCCAATACAAATGTTTTGCTGTCACTTTTCCAACAATTGTTACCATTAACTGTCACATTAGCTGTCACACGTGCGACATAAACGCCATCTAAGTATAGCGATATTTGTTTTTTCCATTGTGATTTGTTTAGTCGTTCCGTTCGCAATCATCATTGCAATTATCACTTATCATTTTGTTCTAGTTACTTGTAATATAGGTTAATTGTTTGTATTTGATCTTGGAGTAGGTATTATTCTTTTCGATTATTTCAGTACAAATATTGCGATAACCTCAATATGACCTTGTGAGCTCTGTAGGCGTACAGTATAATTATTGCGGCGTCGTTCTTACATTTTTGTGCTTTATTTAGTTTCTATTGGCATCAACGTCATCACCTCGTCCGCTCTACGTGTCTTCGCAGCTATTATACATAGATTAGTATGTATTTTGGCCACAGTGAGCTTGGCAAGGACGTAAGCAATGTCATTTAGGGAATTAATAGATGTCATAATTTGATCGTCCACTTCAAGTCGCTCGGCGTCACATTGTTCACTTCACTTCACTATTGGTGTCGTCTTTTTCTTAATGATTTCACATTTAAGTAAAGCTTTTTCGATTCGACTGGGTAGTTTGTCTAGTGGTAAGAGGTTAGCGATTTCCGTTTAGGGCAAATATTTGTGTGATAAACATAGCACCTGTGTCTACGTCTAGGTATAAGAAATCTCTATAAGTACATATTCGTGTGTTTTTGTCTGATTACCATAATACAGGCTAGGGAAGGCAGAAATGTGTAATATGCTCACACGTTTCACCACTTACGTTTACGTCCCACTACAGAACAGGGGGTGAGCGTATTGATTTTCTGAGATGTTCCAAGATATTTAATATCGTATCTTTTCTCACTTACAACAGTGTTGCACGAGAGGAACCATTAACGTACGGAGACATGATGTTCGATAGTGCGGATGGCGCAGTGTGTAAACATCGGAAGCGCGGTAAGCGTGTCATTGTCGCGCGTGCTAAATATAGCCCGAATGTCGCTCGCATGCGGGCCTTAATGCCGTTTTCTATTTTTATACCGCGTTTTCCGTCATCGATTTAGAACTAATTGTATATCGATAACAACTATGACCTCGTGATAACAACACCAATAAATATATATTTATTTTTGATTTCTTTCATTATGATGACGTTACGCCCGGTCCCTTATGGTGGACAGAGAACGTAATTTTTATTTACATTTTTGTTTCACATGTTGGTCGGACTTAATTCCTATTGGTATTCTCTAAAACTCAATCAAATATGCTTTTATACCAGGCTGTTATTATTCGACCGCTACAAGTTATCACTGAATTTCAACGTATTTACACATGTATTCTTAAACAGAAAAATTACTGTCACGAAGAGATCTTGTTAAAGTAGATTCAAATTTAAACTTTAATAATATCCATTTTTATTCATCATTAATAGCTAAGATTCACGGACATACATATATTTACATTATCACGTTTAGTGAACATAAATAGTTTCTGTGTGATTATTTTAGACGTTATGTATTTGTTTTCCTTACATATTGCTTGTCTGTTTGTGTTTGATATTGTGATTGGTGTAACATAACGCATATTGCAAACCGCTAGATGTAAACATGTCAAGATGCTGTAAATTGCATTTGCCGACCGAACACGAGTGTCAGTATTTGTACCGTCTTCGTCATCGACCAGGGCATGATAACGGTCAAGCACTGGGTACACTCGACTTCGAGTATTGTTGGGGTTCTATGTCAAAGCTTATACATAGCTACCTCTGTAAATCTACTATTTAAACATGGACCATAGCGTTTGACAATGACAGTACTTTTTGTATTTCATACGATATTTCATTATTACTTCATCACAACACCGGGTCTCTTGCGGGGTACGCAGAGAACACCGAGTATCAAATGTATACATATATGTATGTTCCTAGAGTTTTACAGACCTGCCGTGGTTGTTCTAATATTCTTCTTGTTTTTCATTATAACATAAAAGTTTATCATTATTAACATGTGAACAGATTTATGTATTTTTACATAAATTTTTTTTTTTAGAGGTTTACCTATAGACTTTTTTTGTGGGATTTAGGTAACCCACAGCCCTTGCCCATGAACATAATTATGACCCAAGTAAAGGAAGCAATATTTCTGTATTTTAAATACGTATAGTTTTTTTTCTCACCGTACTTGACCTTTCGCGATCCACGGCAATTGTTTTCATAATCATTACATACAAATTTAAGTAGACTTTTGATAATTTGCTCGTTTTTCATATATCAAAACTTATCAGTACTGATCGTAGGGCTGGCACATATTTATGCGAGACTCCGTCTTCGACTCGTAGCATTGAAGCTAAAGAATCACAAAATCTCCGACGAATCACAAAACTGGCTTATCTGCACGCCGTTAGTCCATTGCTCCTTCTTTATTAATTGAAAACATTATGACGTATGTTTTTGCGCCAATGAACGTGTAACACTGAATAAGAAATACAAAAGATTCTTAGAGTCAGATCAGACTTAGTGTTTCATATTGCGAAATTATAGATTGGGTAACATCTATGAACAATAGCAGTATGAACAGTCAATGTATGTATTTAGAATGTCAGCAGATTATATTTCCATAAAAAAGAAAATAGCCACGTTTCTACTCGCTACTATGATTATCACTGAATTTTTTGCCATAGAACAGATTACAATTACAAAATCGATAAGATCATCAAATCGTACGCTTTCAAATTCACGCCTGCAGTCATTAGTATGTATATGCACCTTGGCTGTTGCGTAATTCACGTTAATCATATTTAGTATGCGCATAATTTGTCAGTGCGCGCACGCAGATCAACTCCGGATTGGTCTTTTATTAATTGCCCAAGCTCTTATTAAGGTGAAAGGAAAACGCATAAGGCACTTGCATAGAACGTATCCTGGTACGCATATATGGTAATCTACAACGCGACAGTTTCATTTTAAATGTAGGTATTCGTATGCTTGGGAAATTCTAACTAAGTGTAAGATGATTGTTCCTCATGTACATGTTTGGTTCAAATATATCGTTATCACTATCACAGATTAAAACAGGAAATGAGGAAAATGAATAGCCTAAATAAAATTTTAATAGCTCACTTTGCGTTTTTGATATCCTTCTGTATTTAATGTACCTTATATTGTTTTGTTTTCTTAAAGGGTTGGAAAGTTCTAGAATGGAAATGGAATTTCTACTCGTACCTCGTTCTATGGTTTCATACGTGTTCACCGTCTTGCCTCATTTGACATGCTAATTAGTAATTATAATTCTAGTAAATATACCTATTGTTCTCTCGGATCGTAAAAATAACGACTGTGATATTTGTTATTATCCATTTTGGTTTCACATTGATAAGAAACAGAGTTTAGTCTTAAAATATTGCTTAAGTTATTTTACGGATATTTCTATTAAATGTTTAGTGAGTATCTATTTATATGATTAAAGTATGTACCGTCTGAGGTCAGGCGTGTTATCTCATGCCATGATTTGCTTATCCCAACAGGTCAGATTTCAATTCGAAATGTTTTCCGACGTTCGCACACCTACATGGAAATTTTCAATGTGTCGTACGAAATTAAATTCAATATATTTATTAAACCAGACTTCATAAAATATTTGACCGTGAGTTGTGTTGATGTTTGAGGTCTGTGGGTGGCCATTAAGATCTATTTAACTTAACATATCACATTATGTAATCATACGTAATCAATCTTTATATCCATTCATTGTTATACAAGGGTCTGGCCAAGTTTGGCAATGTTTTTACAAATTCTTGCAAAGTATTTACAATTTTTGCCAAATTTTCACACGCATTAGGAGAGCATTATAGAGAAATCTAAGGTAGCCAGCATAAAGATTTGTTTTGTGTGTAGATGTTCCTCACCGTTACACCAAGAGACCTTAAATCGCATATTTTTTTGTAAAGAGGTGTGTACTAGGATTTGACTCAGAACCCTCTGAATGGGAGACTGTTTTCTAAACTACTAGATTATCACTTTAATAATTCAAGTATCTATAATGAATACAGATTAATTTACATACTCGTATGTGATGGCTTATCTCATATAGGTTTTTTCGGTATAACCCAACTAAATTCGGACCTATCCAAGACTCGCCTTAAGCTTCCACCGATCACAGCGAGGTCGTGGCCAACCGGGCTATTTCCAAACAACATAAGTGAGCTAAGCCGGTTACCTAGCTAAATCTGCAAAGAGGCTAAGCTTGAGGAATGAGATTGTAGTATCGTCACGGCTCGATTACGATCTGTGTTGTCGCCAGCACCATATCTCGTTTGGTGAATCAGCCGTGCACCTTCATTTCACACATCATTTACTTGACTACTTAATGGTAATGCATTAATATTTATAAGCGAAGCTATACTTTCAGAGATTGCTTCTGATTATATTTCTATCTTCAAACTACCCATTTTAGTTTTTTCTTAAGGTAAAATTATTTTTTTTTGTTTGTTTCACTTTTATTCCTTAGTCTAATTGCTTTGTTTTTGTTATTTTTTTGTTCATTTTTTTTAATTGTATGTATTACGACACTGTAATTCCTCGAAGTGGAAATAAATGTTTTCTGTCTTTTATCTTACAATAACTCGGTACTACATAGAAAGGAACATTTGTATCTGAAGCTCTAATATATTTTATGTTCAATCTACGCGCCACTCGAAATAGAACAACGTTCATAATGCCATTAAATTTCCAGTAAGGCGTATAAATATTAATTAATAGGCTTCTTAAGAGACAAAACTTGGTTTATATCTTATACGTACAGGTGGCTCACGAACAGATACTATTCACGTCCACCAAGTCCACATAAATCAGAACTGATTTGCAATAAGTACAAGTACGTAATTGTTATTCATGCCCTTAAGATGTATCCCCGTTTTCAATAGAGCATGCCCTTGTCCATTGTATTCAGTCAGCTCGGTCTACCATTCAAGTGGGTTGTCGACCCGGCCGGAACCTGATTTGAATCGGAGAGGGAGATAGAAGAATATAATTTATTAAGTCGAGGAGAAGTTTGTTTTTTTGTAAATCGGCAGAATCTTGATCCCTAGAACTGATTACGGCTCATAAAAAAATTGTAAAGCACAATATTCACAACAATGATGTAATGCCTGCCTCATTGGTCGTGTTGGTTGCAAGTTCGATAGCCGATCAAGAGCTCTTTGGTTCAAAACCCGGATCGGGAATTATTATTTTTTTCTAATTTAGATTTGCTAGTAATTTCGGAATCTGGATATGTGCCCGGTATATGACAATAGGCTCACCACCTATTCCATTGTAGGACGTAAATGTAACTGGTGGAACGTGGAAGCGTACTACATTCCTCTGCTAACCTCTTCGAAGATAACAGGCGTGATTTTACGTTTACGTTTCATAATAAGGTTCACTAAACTGGCATACTGCAATAAGTCTATTCCGGTTGTCGACCCGGCGTCTAACGCAACCTGAACTTTGAGTAAACATGGGATTTTTCAAATATGGGACGTGCATAATGCGGTGTCGCATATCAGTTGACAAGGCTTTTGACGAAAAGATACTCCTTGTTAGGGTTCCCACACTCCAGTTTATTAAATGTTAAACAATATTTTGATAAACATTTTCATCTTTATAACTTGTCTGGGTCGGCTGGTAGAAAATGCCAATTACTATTAAGTCCGCCTTTTGTTAACAAGAGTAAAGAAAGAATAATTATATAAATTAGTTGTGGTTCTAGGACCATTTACTATTTACGGGTCAAATTTTCACATTTAATGCACTGATAAATATAAGAGGGTATTTAGAAAAAAACGTAAAATCCCCTAATAGTGTCATCCCCTATTTCTTGGTGGGACGTAAACGTAACTGATGAAACCTGGATATGTATTACATACCTGTGTCTACAAGCATGACGTTTCATTTTTTTTTAAGAAACACGCACCATCCCTACTCGGAGCTCGCAAAGCTACGGGCGAAAAGATTGTTTTTGGTCGTTTTTTGGAGACTCGACTCTTGTGCTTCTGTTGACAATTCATAATGGAATTTGTAAAGAAAGGTCTCGTGTTTGTTGTGTAAACTGTACTCTAAGTACCATCACAAGTTGTTTGCACTTCATATCGATGCCAATAGTTCGTAATGCAAACAATTTTTTTTCTATGTCCCACTCTACATTTTTCCCATTGTCAACGTAATGCAAACAATTTTTTTCTAAGTTCCACTCCTACGTTTTCCCCCCTTGTCACCGTAGATCGTTATACTCATTTGGATCCCCCCTTGTCACCGTAGATCGTTATACTCATTTGGATCCTATATTACTTGTATAAAATTTGAAAGTTAACATGTGATATAAACAGTTAATACTTCAAACAGATTTTACAACGTACAGTTATACTGACCCGTTAGTGCAGTGTTTAGCGAACCTGACTGTTGCGTCGCGAGTCGTGGGTTCGATTCCCACCCAGAATAAATATTTGTTTGATGAGCAGAAGTATTTGTTCTGTGTCTGGGTGTAAAAAAAATATTTATTTAAGTATATATTTATATGTATATATGTAGTTTATCAGCCGTCTGTTTACTATACCACAAGCTCTGTTGATGCTTAAATACTTTGGGATCAGATGGCCGAGTGTGGAGATGTCCCAAGATATTATTATTATTATTATTATATGTATTGTGATTTCTCTAGATGTAAAGTTTTGTTTCAAAAACAAAATTTCGTAATGTATTTATGTGTGCCTATCATGTATTGATTTAAATATGAGTACTAAGCGAAAACGCGTTTAGTTTCCTCTTAAATATCTTTTAATGGTTTATTTTTTATACATTTTAAACTTAAAGATTTACAAAGAGCGCTCGTAATTTCTGTTCCCTAATAGTTTACTAATCCAGAAGGTGAAGCATTTCCGCTAGAAGCTGCCAAATGTAATATTGACAGTGAAAAGTATTGGATTACTTTGATAAATTCATCTTTACTTTGTACCGTTGGTACTGCTCAAACTCTAGATTTCATATTGAGTAGTATCTACAATTATTAATTAAAATTATAAAAGTGTTATATTACGTTAATTTAGTCTACACAAAACCTCTAATAACAAATTAAAAATGCATGATTCAATGTTGTTAACACTCGTAATAACACATCACGCCCAATGACACATATACACAAAAGTTGCACTTTGTATTATTATTATTTTTCTGCTTCTTCGTGTCGATAGCTGATTACTCGTGAAAGGATTAGTCGCAATGTCCAGGGTGCGCCGGGCAATATGTGTGCGTAATTAATCAGACACAGTCGCCGCTCGGAGAGGCTCCTTTCACGCACCCCTGTATTATTATTAAAAAACATATCCAATTTGTTGCCAGGTATATTCAGCACATTGTTATGATAATGACTTTCATTCATTTATAATTAAATTTATAATATCAGAAAAAACTTGGGGTTCTAGTAGACGTATATAGAGGTACTTTAAAATAATGTCCCAATAATAGTAATAGGTGTATATAATGCCTTCGAAATAAACCAACCACTTTTCTATGTATTGTTTCTTATATGTATTGTTTAAAATAATCATTAGGTACATATACAACTATATCATGCTTTGTGAGTATCCATATACATGTTTAAATTATATACTGGTTTAGTTCACATTTGTTGTTTCGAGATATCCGTAGTAATAGTTTCGACATAGGCGGACATTATTATTTATGAACTCCCACTGACCGCAGTCGGGTCGCGGCGGGGGCCTCTTTAATCAATCATTGCAAAACTCTATTACTCTTAAAGTAGAAATATTGACGTTCTGCTCTTCGTAATATACTACCATTGTTTATTATTGTTATCATAATTTTCTACCATATCTTTAACACTAACATAAAGTGAAGATGTACCATATTATTAAACATATATATAATATGTATGTAGGAATGTTTAAAATCTAGAAAACTAGTATACATTCGCCTTATCAAGATATTAACACATTTTATTTCTAACTTAATTATGCCACACTTCATTGCAATCTCTTATCGATATCGATATATTTCTTTGCGTATTTAATTTTTCTATTTAATCGGTTTTTTACGTAATAGCCGCCTAATGTAAAGTCTCATTTGCTGTTATCGACCCGTACATAACATGTAGAAATATATTATATAGATAATATTATATAGATAATACATATTCACTAGTTAAGTTAAAGTCATTTTGCAATATTTCGCGTTTTATATAGATATGAAGTACAGTAAAATAATTTTAATTTAACAATAAGTTTTCGCAAGTAACACCACATATAATTAACTAATGTATTTTCATCTAAATATGGCATATATTATTTCATTACTGTGATTGCTTTTTTTAAATTTCCATTATTATTCCCAATTCCAACCAACAAGGACAAAAGAAGAGGTTCTCCTTCAAAGCTGGTGAAGTCTTTTATGATGTTGCAATGTCTTCAGGCGATAGTTACCACTTATAACTCGCCTGCCTGCCTTCTGGGTTAAAAGTCAAACAAAAACGTAAATGATAAGTATATGTCCATATTCTCTTATTATTTAATCTTCTACCAACAGTTGTAACTCCGGCATGTGCAAAGTACCAAGGAATCTTTGTCGCCTATTTAGTTTTTATAGAACCTCTTAGGTAGTTTGGTTTTTATTCGAGCCATTCATCGCATACTTTCTTTGCGCGTATTAAAATAATGACTTTATAAATCTCACTGTAAACAGTTAACAAGTACTGTAACATTTCTGATTCTCATAATAAGCACCGCTTCAAAGATTTCATAATATAAAAAGCGCGAGTGTAAAAGATTTGTGACACAATTGGTTTATTTAATTTACAAATAGATCTTATATTACTTTAAATTATGGTATAATATTGATAGATAAATAATCTACGTTATTTTACACGTTGCTGATATAAATAAATTGATTTTTAAAATTCACTATCACCTAAAAATTGATTTTTGGCCGTGACTCGATCAATTAGACATCGTTTTGTCTAATGCGTATCGTTTAAGGTTATCTGTAGAAGCAAACAATAAATTCCATACGCTCGTGCCTTACTTATAAACTTTGAAATGTATCAAAGATGAAAGCCTCACTGCCGCGGCGCCCCAACTACACATACGAGTGTGAGCTAATAAGGTGTGAATAGCACGATAAGGAGCTCAAACGAGATCCCAGGCTATAGAGCGCACGATTTTACTTTAATTTTGTTCTAAACATGTAGTATATTCTTGATTGGAATTCAATAGAATATTATGGTCATCATCAGAGTGTCTAAGTCCGCTGCTGAACATGGGCCACCTCTGACGGGTTTTGGCTCATAATCCTCACGCCTGGTATGTGGGTCGAGGATCACAGAGGACCGCTTCTTCCAGCGCCCACGCCGCTGCCATTCGCTGCTGCCGTTGCTGATTAACGCATTTGATACGTTTTTTACGCTATGCAAAATTACTTGCAACAAATTTATGTCACATGATATGTGATATAAATTTGTTGTGACATAAATGTGGGAAACCGCAGGCAAATGATTTTACCACATTGAGTTTTTATGAGCTTGTAATTAAAATGTTTCTTTTTCTATATTTTTCGTTTGATTGTACTTTATTGCTACGTTTTATATTTTTTACTTATGCAGTTACTTATGGAGACCGTGTGCGACCTGACCTCGCAGACGCAAGGCCTTTGCATTTTGCAACTTGCAGTGCAAGCGATTACTATTAAAATTGCTTGAGTTGGGTAACCAGTGTAAGCTTTAAAATCACATCAGCTCTCTTAGTCACATCAGCTCTCTTAGCGGGTAGGCAGAGCCCATGTAATGCCAAATATTATAATAAAAAAATTATTAAAATAAACGTAACATAAAGTAAAGTAGCATCACCCCTGTAATCCCCGAAGAGGTAGGCAGAGAAATGTAGAACACTCCCACGTTTCACCAGTTACTTTTAAGTCCCACGAT
>DWDV01000913.1:0-14640 GCA_018245615.1 Mimoniades ocyalus
TTACGATTATCGAACTTTATAACTAGCTACTGAAACCGATTACGTTACATAACGCCCACTTCTAGGTCTTCTAGTATGCAAAATGGGATATATTTTTCCGTCGGCTTTTTGTTGCTGAGTAAAAGATTGTAATGCTAAAACGTTTGGTTATCAACGAAATATAACGACAATAAAAAAAAAATGTGACGTCTGACATATTTATTATCCGATGCCGAATTACGCAGATCCTGTATTACATTGATCAGATAACTTCTAAAAACACAAATAAATATTTAAATATAATTGCACCCAAACACCAAACACGTAATCGTACTCATCACATATAGATACATATTTTTTCCTGGGTAAGAATCGTACCCACAACCCTTGGCTGAGAGTCCAGGGTCAGTAACCACAGATCTTACGGGCTAGCCAATCTCTATGTTTAGAACTGTACCAATAAGGACATACGAGTAAGTAATTGGATTGAAGCTAACAGATATCAATATTATCTCGTATTCTTGCAACAGCACGGCGCGGTTCTCTTTTAATGTCTGTAGACTTGATGCATACAGATGTACACGGTTGGAACGACGATGAATACATGTAGTATTATACAACAAAATAAAATATGCATTCAAAAAGTAAATATTTAATTTCATTAACAGACAAATTTATTAAATACGTTAAATTAGTGTTAGGGCTGTTACCGTACATTCCAAGTTAAGAACCAACAATGAGTGGAGGAAGGCCAGGGGAGAGGGGGAGAGAAGGCACAGAGAGGTGGGGGCAGGGAATTATACTAAGACAAAAATATTACAAATGGTACATACACATATGACGCATTTGTACAAGTTAAATATGACTAGACAATTAATCGTCCTGGGTTCCGTCTCCGGGTTGGGCAGTGTTATCGGGGTTTTCAAACTTAAAAATTTTCAGTATTAACACGGAATCTGGATAGCGTTCTCGGCCAACCTGTTGGGGAAAATACACGCTCGATATAATGTATGAAAAGACAATCATTTCAGTACAATTTCCGCAGTCACGATCTTCACTAACAGACGTCTTCTTACTCGTAGTATAATGTCTAAAAGCTCTCCCACATTGAAGTTTAAATTGATAAAGTTCGCAAGTTAAATACTCTTTAAGATTCTTGTTGCTGGGTAAACTGTTTGTGGGAGGGTAATCGTTATGTCATCTGAAAATTTATTGAAATATTACTGAAACTTTATTGTAATATTACTTGAAGTTGCGTGGTTACTACTAAATGAAAATTCTTGTAATGCCTGTAGAGTTTATAAAAGAAGTGCTTTCTGTTTGAACTTCTGTATGAAACACGCGCAAATGCACATAAATAATCCACTTTAATGAGACAGTTCATGCCAGAACCGAGTGAACATCTGTATCGGCGGAATTGTCAATCCGTCTTCAGCGATGCATTTTCATTTTCTCGTCTTGCGTTTCCTGTAGAGCTTTGTTCTGCGGTTGAAATCTTTGGAACATAGAATTTTCGAGAGGTTGCGTACGATTTTAAGATTAAAATAACTCGATAAATCAGTGGGAGATAATTTATGAAAATCCTGTGCCCCCTGTAGAACTTTTACTTAATTTTAATAATAAAGGAATGGCAGAGTATATTATGACAGTCAGTACAGTAGACGCCACTTATTCTGTAATTATGCCCGTACCCAACAGTGCAAGGATAACAGTATAATGAAATTATATTCACCAAACATTGTATGCTGTAAAAAAACATAGTCATTAATTACAGCAAACTCTCGAGTGCCACTAAAGCACGCAAATACGAAATCGCAGAACACCATTAACTAAACATGAGCCGTCTGCATTAACCCACGCGGTGCAATTACAAAATTGAAAAAAAAAATGTTGCTTGAAATTTTTTTTTTTCAGTTTCATCCGAACGGGCAATCCTGTTGCCGGTGCGTGAATAGTCTTTTAATTGGTTGTCTCATTACGCTTTCAAAGGAGACACCACATCTATTAATGAATCACGTCGCATTAATAACCCCCGACAGAGTGCAAATGTCTTTGAATCACTGACAACTCGTCATCAGATGGCCGCGCTCTCGTGCATTCGAAGCGGGATGAAAGTATTCGCTCTACGTCATTTTCGAAACTAACTTATAGCTCATTGCAATTCCATTCAGTAGTTCTGAACGCGCGCGCAAAAAAATGTGATATTTTCGTGTTCACGCGAATCTTTTTTTCGAATCATGAATGAGTTCACGCCGACGCCTTTTAGAGGTTTTACGGTAGCACGCCAGCGTAGACATTCAGAGTTTTGAGCCGAAAGGGATAGTCGTGTTTAGTTCAATATTTTCGAGCTATTCAAAATTGGAATGAATGAATCTTTTGCTTTTTAAACTTGTTTGTTTTAAAACATATACATATTAACGACATCATTCCTAATTCTACACAGTTATATATTAAAACCAGCTGTTCCCGCGACTTCTTCCGCGTGGAATTCTAAAATTCTAAAATGTATCCCTGGATATTGACGCGTCCGTCGGCAATACAGTGCAACGGTATTATAGCACTGAGAGTTGGAACTTCATTACTGGAATGCTAGATGGCGTTGAAGAAGCTAGATTATGAGATCATTTGATTAAAAAAAATTATATCTTTCGTAAAAAATATTTTTGTTTCTTAAAAGTATCCTATGTTACTTCTAATATCTCCAAGAATATGTATACAAAGTTTCATGATGATCGGTTAAGTAGTTTTCGCGTGAAAGCGTAACAAGCAAATTTACATTCACATTTATAATATTAGTAGGATAGGACGCAGCTCTATGTATTGAAACAATATAAAAAAGCATGTCTATTTAAAAGTGGGTAATACTTATACATATTTATATAGATATGTTTTTGTTCAGTTTTAATACTAGATTTAATCTCTTGAGAAATAAATCTGTCCGTTTTGATTACAACCATGAAATAAAGAAGAAAAAAATAACAGCTTGATCAATAAAAATGATGCGTCTAAAATTCCACACAGGAGTTGCACCAATGTTTCGGTTAAGTAAGTACTAATCTGGGACTAATGCTAACTACTCATACGGTAGAGTCCAGGCCCAATTCTAATACTCGTTTAGTTAGAGCAATACAGCGTTTAGACGAAGACAAGTTTGCAAGGCTGTCTACGTTCTAGTAACTTCATTGTTGCGGCGTCGTCTACTGGAACGGAGACCACTTCTGTTGCTAAACTTACAAACCAGTAAACAATAATTGAAACCAACTCTTCAGGGGTAATAACGAGAAACGCTATTATGATTTTTGTAATTCATTGCCTTTCCTATTAATTGATTTTCTGTATCTCATTGATTTTTCAGAAAGACCTCTAGGAATGGATCTGTGAATTATTTATTGATTCTTTCATAATGGCCACCCGTAATGTCGTGTAGCATAATACCATTTCAACATTTTTGTGGACAATTTTGTGTAGGTTTTCTGGTTTTTTAATTCTATTTCATAAATTGGTTAAATATTTTGTTGAGTTGACAACCATGACGCAAGGAATCCTAGTACCTAAGGCCTAACAGTTTTCAGTGAAAGTTTATTTTACTAATGCTCTGTTAAGGACCTAAATAAATTGTAACATGTTAAACATGTGTCACAATATAGAATCTGAATAAATAAATATCGGAAGTACTGAGGCCACTGTCACCGTGGGCTGCTCATGTCACGCGACAAATGACAGTTACTTAGAATTCTCACTGTTAGTAAAAAGTATTGCTTCTACCACATCCACAGTACTATGATAACGCAACTCTTCTGTCACTGAGACTCTGTTTCCATTGTTAATGTATTTGCCACGTGGGGATCATTTTGCCTACCATAAGCCTTTTATAATACCACACTTTGGATACGCTCTCCTTTCATAATAAAAACAGTTCAGGCTTGCTTGAGATCTTGATGAGATGAGATCTTGTATGAGATTAATCCTAATGAGATTATATTTCTGGCCTAAAATTAAAATTCCTTACGACTTGGATATGTTTTGCATACATACAAACTAAAAGAATAGGAAAGAAAAGATAAAAAGCTCTAAACCTGATTAAAAAACTTTGATTACTTAAGTAGGAGTAATAACCGGTAATCGAACTTAGAACCTTTGAAGCAACAGACAAGAGTGAATTGCAACGGCATATGACTCGTTTCTATGGATAAGAGCATGCTCCTGTTTTGAAAATTTATTAGATACAATAGCATAGACACACGAACGCACACAACAATATACGCACCCGCGTACTCAACAAAATTGGCGGTATACGCATTAATGACCATTCAATTTTGTATTTAAAATGTACGTTTAGAATGTTTATTTGCAAAACGTGGTAAATTATTTACAGACAGTACAATAATAATATAATCACAGAAGAAGATCCGTCGAACAAGCGACTGTGGAAACAAAACATAGCGCTAGCACAGGAATGTCAAGCGCTATTCCATTTCATCGCGATATAGCTCCTCTACCATTACAATAAAGTTTAAAATCTCATTTCAACGGTGTACAAGTTAGTATTCATCTCGCTTTCAACGTTTATTAGACATGAGTGATAAGGGCGATATGATATCAGTTTGTACGTGAAAGTTTTGTTTAATTAATTGCGTTCAGATATTAAGTATTAACTTATACGATTTATGCTACGTAATTTATTTGGTATTGAACGGTAGTATTGAAATGAAACGGTCTGAAATGAGAATTCCTGATGTGACACGAGAAGACGCCAATGTTCGTGTAGGAATACGTCAATAGTAAATAAATGCATATCCTTCAAGATGAATCTATGATAAAATGTTTGATAAGATATCCGGGAATATATATTATTATTAATACCTTATGTATATATCTATCTAATACATGTATTTACATTATTCTTTTATTTTTTTATGTAAGTTCAAAACATCTCTAAACTATTTTTCATTGTCACAAAAGTCTTTCAATTTACACCTTTATTTTTCTCTTAACGATACCGTTTTAAATAATTTTTTTGATATCCCATTTGATAGTCAATAGTTTTTCTTTGTAAATTTTGGTATTTATTTAGATAACAGTAAATAAATTTTTATGCACTTGCAATATTTTGTAACCCAATGTAACCTGAATGAAGTTTGCATAAAAATAAACTATTTTTTAATTGCAAAATTTATTCAGTCACGAATTAATATTAAAATTTTGAGATTATTATATTCAATTTCACAAAAACGTAATGTAATTAGTATCGATATATAGACAGGTATTATAATATTTATATGATAATAATATAATTTTTTCTTTTATGAAACAAAATTTCTTTAAAAAAAGTTGTTTTTGCTGCTGTGTTTTTAAAATTAAATCTTAAAATTATCTATTGTTAATCATCGCATTTCGCTATTTTTTAGCTTAATTTTGGACTCGCAATTGGTAACAGAGATTGTATTAGATTGGTAATTGTAATCGATTCATAATTGATAATGGATATGGATTTAAAATTCCGAGGACACATAAAGAATTATTAAGCACTTATAAACTGATCTACATTTACCTCTGTTGGGAGGTTAAACAATATTTTAATAACATGTCAAAATCCCTTTTTCACCGGCAGCCAGGTACACATTTCTGAGTACAGATTTCCGGGTTCAGAGGAGCATTCCACAAAATAATATGTCAGTACTGCACAAGGCAAAAATCTTTGACAAGGCTTCAAACGGAAAAATTTTGAAACATACCTACACCTATATATTTCTCTTAATACTTAAGAACTCAATATGTGATAGCGAGATAGGAGAAAGTTCAGAAGTATGCAAATATTTAACCAAAGGGCGTACGAGGTAACGTAAGCCATTTTATACCGTATCTAATAATTTGAACCAAATACCTTTCGAAGATACGCAAACGGATCCAAGAATTCTTTAAAATGTTTTCATCCCCTTACGTTGATGTCATGACATAGTAATTTTTTTTTGGTAAATCGTAAATTGGACGAAGACATTATATTTATTACTATTACATAGTTACGGCAGGTCTTTTACGGGATAGCCGAACAGTCCGAGTGCAAACCATCTCTATACTTAAAAATATTATCTGATGGGGGAATCAAAAGTCTCCAAAACCGCTATACGTGTATGAAAATATTCATGAATGTAGAAGAAGCCCGCCAGGAATGAATAAAAGTGTCAATTCACATTGATTGAATGAACATTAATTCAATTAAAAACCATTTCGAAATTGTTAATTAGAGAGATCGATATTCGTAGATAGGTAGATAAATAGATATCTTTGTATTGTTTTAACTACATGAGAAGTTGTTGTGTAAACACGGACAGTATAAATGTAAGGAATGTGTGGTATTATCGTTAAAATGCGATTCCTTTCAACCAATATTCTTTACTAGCAAAATAGTTTTACCAATTTTCGACTATCTCGACTAAAGAAAGTCAAAGCCTACCAGAAAAGATTGTTCCACTATTAATGAACGATCTATTAAAATATATACATTTTTCTAGTACAGGCATTAAAAATATATTGATATGATTATTCTTAAATCGTTCTTAAAAACCGTAATATTCACCGTACTCCGCGCAGACTGTGAAAACTTGGAGTGGCTCAAGAACACCACATACAAATCCCATAGCTCATCTGTTAGAGTGTGTTGAAGAATGCCATGTTTTTGTTGCAGTGACAGCGTGAGGACAATCGCCATGAACGGGGGAGGGGTGAAGGGGGTGCGGCGGATTCCAACCCCCATGCCGCCTCCGAAGGAAACATCGCATTATCCTAATAGGTAAGTGTAAATTTATGCACTTTTCTTTGACATCCCCATCCTTTGAAACCGTGGTAATTTTTTCCCAATAACGTGTATTATTTTGTCAAATATGGATAACATTTGAAAGCAGTACTGGGTCGTTTTAGGAGTAATCATGATGCTATTACAATGTAATTTTTTAACTTGAACATCATTAATCAGATGCATTTAACTTAGAAACCAATTAGTACATTGAATACTTTTTACTAGTTGTCTTACAGTGACGTTTTTCTTTTTCAACTACCTTTCCCCATTTCAATAAACCGAAAACAGTCGTTCCCACTGTACGTCGGCTATCAGATGATAATTTACGACATGCTTGGACGTGTACAAACGATATGTAAGCGATACTCTTGTCTCCGGCTCAAGGGTATCGCGTGTGCAGCCCTAATTCCTTAAGCGCATGTGTCGATATTTTGAAACCAACACATATGCTAGACTGGGTATAGTGCAAGCGACTGTCGACTCTAACGCCAACGTTTAGTGAGTCTCATGGACATCTCCGAGACGTGTGCGCTTGTGGACGTTCTTTGATTTGTTACATTATAATAGAGAAGTGAAAATAGTAATTATATTCGTGGGACAGGTTTATAAATGATTCTTCTTCATTTGTTATTTCTTTGGTCGCGATTGTTTTATGTATTGGTTTTGTTTTAAGCCATTGTTTTGTTAACTTTACAAAGTATTTCGAATGTATTAGTGGTGGCAGTTAAGTGAGAGACTTTTTAGTATATTGAGTCATCATTAATCGCCGATATCATTAATCGTTTTATAGACATTACTATTAGACACAGGTTCCGCGCAAAATGAAAAGATCATAAGTCACGGACATGTTTTTGGAGCGAAATGTTTATATTAATTAAGTTCAAAACCACCTATAATAAATGAGCGTGTTTGAAGCCTTTGTAGCAAGTCGCACAATTGAAAGAATTCTATTAAGATCGTAGCCAGAGGAAATTCTTAGGTTCTGCCTAACGTTTCAGCAAAATCGGTATGCCAGGACTTAAAACAACAATCATTTATTTTTGTGTACCTACTGAAATGTGTGTTCTTATTTGTATAATTGTTTATTGTACTACGAACAAAATCAGCAATTTTCCCAATTATACCCCATGATTAATTTACGTAAACTGGTATAAAAGAATTAAATATGCACCGACGTATCTCACGTACGTTTTTCTGAATAGCCTACTTATTTCTTATTTAAGTAAGGACCTTCCTCATGAGCTACCCTCGATCGGTAATTAGGTCAATACGTAAGTCAAGCCGATTCATCATTTATTTTATGGAATTACCCACGAAACCTTTAACAGTAAAAGAAATTTCTAATTTGGGACATTTCTACACATGGCTATCTGATCCCAAATTACGCATAGCCTGTCCTGTAGTAACCAGACAGCGTATAAATAAACATATACATACAAATATACTTACAAAGATATTATGTGCATTCCGATAGTAATACAATTTCACACTAATATTCGGTATGATTGGAAATCGAACCCACAACCCCGGCTCATCAGTCATGTTCATATCGCCATAACTGGGCCAACAGATGAATATCCAATATAAAAGTCGGACTCAGCCTTTTAGTGCGTTTTCAAAAATTTACACGAGCTATAAAATAAAAGCTTTACTGCGGCAACACGGTAGTTACATCAGTAGATTGTGATGTTGCTTTTAAATAAAATAGCTTCGTCCGAAAGCTATACGGCAAATCACAAAACACATCCGGATAAGGGCCGAGCACAGTGCGCAATATTTACTGATATCTGATACTGTGCGCATTAGCTTACCTTCAGCTTGATAACGACAGATACACTGCAAAAAATAAGTATACATTTAACATAAGTTTATGCTAAAATATATATTCTTCTACATTTATTACTCGCTTTATACATTTATTACTCGATATCTGACCTATAGGTTTTCAAGATACTCGTAGCTGAGGTAAACCTGGGTCTCCCTCCACACTTGTATGCATCCACCTTTGTTAGTATAATAAGTTTTGTCATTTTCACATTTGCCATTATTACTACATGTCAGAACCTTGGAAAAACTATGAAATGAGTTGTACAGAATTCTAAATTAAACTCATTAAGGACTGTGTAACTCTAATATCAAATAGTATATTGTAACTTAAGGAAATGGTAATATTTTTTAAAATTACTATTATTATATTATTATATTAGTGAATTTGATTTTTTTTTGGTAATTTTTAAAATTATTGTATATTCCCATAGCGCTAACTGTAGTGTGGCGCTGACCTTACACAATGTATGTACAGCGTACAGCACATTATACTACCTATTGGCCATGCATCTGTTCGCTGTTTTCGTATGACGTGACGCGAATGAGGATTGATATTGATTGGTCTAGTGTATTGAGCGCACGTCCTTTCACCGAAATTGGTATGGCATCAAGGCTTAATCGCCTTTATGTATCGATTATGTATTAGTTAATGTATTAAACATTATGTCGTTGCATTGAAGCTGCCAAGACGTATAATCTCGGATTGACACGTCTATTTATAGAAGTTTTATTGTTACTTGATGTAGCCAAATTTATATGTATGGTGTGTATGTCTCATAGTTCTTAATGAAGTCAGCGCAATGACAGACTTTTTTATGCTATACATCGTCGATCATTTTATCGTTCAGCTATTGGACATGGATGTTATCTCAGAATGGAAATAATTAAGCCTATAATCTGCTATCGCGGTCAAGCACGGGTTGGTTGACTTCCCACTTAGAGCACATTTAGGAGAACGTTACACCGTCACAAAATAATGTGCAATTTAAGATGAAATATACGTTAGGTACTTAATGTTAAAACGCACACAATTTTGTGTAGTAAAAGGTGAACACGGATTTGAACTCAGAACTTCAGAGTTAGACTCTAAACAATTTGCCACTAGACTATCACTGGGGTGAAAATGCTTTGAGCTTAATATTTCTTTTCAATGAAATTTAAACCCTGCCAGGAGAGATTTCTATGAGGAGTCGAATACATACTTACGTTACAAATCCGATTGAGAGTATAATGTCCATTGACTAATAGGATAGGGGGAAAAGAGCTTTGCTTTAAGCTCTGACAGATATAATAGTATAATGTATATATGTAGAGTTATTAGTTATAAATAAGTCTCGGTAAAGCAGTACTGGTCGACTTTCTACCAGGTGACATCTTAATAAACTTAAAATAATGCATTATTCTTGCTATAAATTGAATCGGCAATGTGGCTTGTGATTGCCATATTTAAGGGATATTTTCATAGCCACCACGCTTGGCAGAGCGTGTTGATAACCGCAGTGGGTATTACAATACAGAGGTATACACTGCTGCCCATATTCTGGAATAATCCCCCTCCCGCCTGTTACGATTCCCTGTCTTAAGAGGTAGTGCAATCCTATGCTGGCACTACGCGTTTCAGTAAAAGGAGCGTAGGTCGCCCTCTTACCAGGTGGTCTGACAACCTGAAGAAGACAGCGCGGTACTGTTGGGTTCCGAAGGCTCAGGATCGGGAATTATATGAACTAAATGAACTTACCAAATAGTGCACTGGTGAACTGCTGGTGGGCAGTACATTTTTTCTACAGATCTGCATGAAAGCTGCATCTTACACGTACGTCTTATACTCTATGCCAACACCATTTTATATGCCAACACAAAACTTTAATACTTGGTCTTAAAGTCGTATCTTCAATGTACGTTAAAATGACAATCGCGATTCAATTATTACCTTTATCTGCTCACTATGTACATAAAACTATGTACATAAGTTGAGGTACTTATTATTTCAATAACATTTTTAGTCATAATAAGTATGAAATATAACTTGTTATTAATGAAAAGCTACTGGAACAGTAACGAGCAACTCATATTCATAATTTATTAAAAGAAAGCCTACAAATGCGAGTTAGACTTACCGCATTTTAGTTTCAGATGTATGAACATGAGGGGTAGTTATGTGCTTTTGTAGCAACTTATTTACATCCCCAACTGGAATAGGACCACATTGCTAGATAGGCTTCACCAACCTGTTCGTTCGTTACTAATAAGTTTTTCTTTTGTAATATTAAGACATTTACTTTTAGATATACTGCCGATGGGGAGGTCCTGGGTTCGATTACCGGGTCGGGGCACTACTAAATTTTTCTAATTTAGATTTTCTAGTAGTAGCTTGGAGTCTGGATATGTGTCCGGTGCATGGCAATAGGCTCACCACCTACTCCATAGTGGGACGTCAACGTAATTGGTGAAACGTGGGAGTGTTCTACACTCCTCTGCCTACCTCTTCGGGGATTACAGGCCTGATGTTACATTTTTTTTATATCCCCAACTGAAATAGGACCACAGTGCTTTGTAGGATTGACCAAGCTGCTTATTCGTTACTAATAGCTTTTTCTTTTGTAATATTAAGACATAAGAGGTCCTGTGTGCGATCCCCGGACGAGCACTATTGGGGTGTTCCAACATGAAATTCCTAGTAGCGGATCGGAGTGTGGGTTTGTGACTGGTGTATGGCAATAATCTCAGATTATTTATTGGAGGCTAGGTTATTCCATAGCCAGACGTAAAAGTAACTAGTGAAATTGTGCACTACACTCCTCTGCTTACCCCTTCGGGCATTACAGGTGTTAACTAGCAAGTCGAACTGTTCAATAGGCAGAAGACATAAACTCGAAGAATCGACTGATGAGGAAGCAAGGTCATCGAGCGGTGACCACCTTTCGCTACAAGCAGCAAAGGCTGCGCTTCTAGCATATGATCTGACGACCTAAAGGAAACAGCTGGATATAGATTCAAAGGATCCAGGACAGTGTGGAGTGGTTCTGATTAGGGAAAGTCTATGTCCATGTGGATTTATACAGGTTGCTTGATGGATTGATAAATTTTTGTTGTAACAATTCAATCTTATTAAAACAAGTGTTTGCGGCGTCCTCGTAGCTAAGGTTGTGGGTACTTAATTATTTTAATGACGTTAGTGTATGATACATGTACTGCAGGCTTCATAGCACTCAGTGTCATTAAATGTCTAGTCTAGACAATTTACGTAGTGCGTACGCCTCGTGAGTTCCCTGTTTCTAATTATAATGTGTCTATTTTAATTGAAATGTACAGAAACAATATAAAATTACATATATTTCTTGTATCATCATCATTACACACCCTTTTGTTGTTTCACTATAGTTTATTATTTTTTGTGTAATTGTTTTTTTGTCTTGTGTTTTCTCTATATTTCTTATTACGGTTTTAAAATCGCTTTCACAGTTAGTTGATGGCAAATTGTGTGGAATGATTGCCTTGGACCTGACCCCTCACTGTACTGAGGCAGAGTGATATTGGGGTGGTGAACACGCACTTGTTTCTTGTACATTGACCTTATAAGTTATTTCAATCGTTGAGACTCCGATATTCTACGCTAGATGTTATGTGATCTGGATGTGGGCATCAACTTGTATAGCTTAACGGAGTAATGGCCTGCGTGGATATAGAATTAGATACATCATTTGGTAATTTAACGAAACTAAATTTTTAATTTTCGAAGTCACGTCCGTTTTCATATCAAATATTGGCCACTGGTACGTTGAACGAAAATAATATATCGTGAAAAACTGCACGTCTCAAAGTTTTCATCACCTTTCCTAAGGTGTACGAAATCTTTCGACCATTACTTAGCCAGAGTGGTAGACATTTTTTTCATATTGAAAGGAAATCTGTATGCAACAGTTGAATAATGCGGTAGTTGATAGGAAGCTCCGATTAAATGGCAACTAAAGTCAATTCTAATTCATACAACTGATATACGTCAGGACTACGCTAGGCCCATTTATATTAAATATATTTAGTAGAAATAATAAATGAACTATCACCTTACATCATGTGAAACTGTGACTATGATTATGTATTCCATCTTTCACTAGATTCTACTGTCATAAATGAATTCTCTTACGTTTTGAGAGGCTATTATTTATATGAATTCATTGCATATTTCTTCTTATTATGCCTTGCAATAATTCATTGATCCCGATGCATTTACTTAAGGTTAAACATTACCGTAGCGTAAGTATAACACACATAAATATAACATTGAATGCGCTACACATGCGCACGGTGTGTAGGGCGGACGTCGGTTCATTTTCGATGACAGCAAATTATAAACACCGACGCACGTGCACCCGTGTGAACATGGCCTAAGGTGAGCACGCGGGCGGCTTCCAGCGGAAGTTTTACCGATAATTATTAATTAAAATACATCGTTTAGTAAGAAAACGTCCTTTTATAATGAAATGTAACCGTTGATTACGTATTACTAACATTGAAGAGGTAGCTATCGTCTTAATATAACTTTCTTGAAGTTGAACTTAAGTATCACTGGTATACACCCATTAAAGAACTCATACGGACATGATATTCGTATGGTCATTTCATTTATTTCTTTCTTTTCCTCGGCTCTCTTTTCTCGTTCTACTGTTAGACAAGGGTCTTCTCTCTGACTGAAAGGAGTTTAGGTCGGCGTCAGCCAAGGAAACATTACAACTTTTATACGGACCACAATATATTGTGAGTACCTACTGTGAAAGACCATCAAAACCTATATACACCCATTTACAAATTAACTTTTAATTTACCTATCTCGCCTACCTACTCGTACCTTGGCTGACACTGACTCCAAAAATACACCTACCTACCAGTACCTACATTATATTATCGTAATAAATTCATTCGACTCTGACGAATTATTTTTTTACTTTTTAGTGCATTTTAATTTGTTTCTTTATGAAGTCGGTTTTTTGTTTTGTTAAAATTTTTGTTTATTTTTTTTTATTTTTAGTGAGTCTGAAGTACACTAATTTGTCCAAATATGGGTGGGTAGATTCACTAAACTTACTGTTCCTATGAGACAGTGCCGTTTAAGCCCTTAATGCACAGTTTATTTGAAGTAAGTGTTATAGATTACAATCTCATGTAAATGATAAATATCAATAAAACGATTATTATTTACTTCCCTTGTTATTTTCATTTCTCCATTGCATTCGAGTTTGAAAAATTATAACAGCATAAAGTACGACACCGCTCGAATTACCTCGAGTGTGTACAGTTTGGCCAGTTTAGCTCGCTCGAGTTAACTCGAGTGTACACGTTAAGGGGTTAAATGAAACAAACGGAATCAGTGAGAAACGCCTAACTCAAGTCACGGAGTTCCATTAATCGTCATATTCGACTACGGCAATTACTTGACCATATCCGAATAGCCTATAAAAGATTGGACAAGTATCGTTAATTAGTTCCTAAGAATTGAAGAGTTCCGTTACTTTCTCATGGATCCCATAATCAGATTCTAACCAAATTCTCATTAGATTACCTTTGAAGTATAGCCTTTCAAATAAAAAAAGAATAATCGAAATCGGATAGCCTATAAAAATTTGGCCGAGTATCGATTATTTACTCCTAAAAAATTTAAGATTTCCGTTACTTTCTCATGGATCCCATAATCAGAATCAAACCAAACTCTCATCAGACTACCTCTGAAGTATAATCTTTCTAATAAAAAAAGAATCATCGAAATCGGTTAACGTGATATTGAGTTATTCGTCCATTTGACGCGCACACACTTAATGTAAATTCAAGTCTTATGTGGTTTTGTCATGGATTCCATTTTCAGAACTGGACCAAATGTAACTAGGACCAAAAGGGAAGCACCACTTTTCGATTAAAAAATCATCGAATTCGGTTCACCTAGTTCGGAGTAACGAAGTAACAAACATAAAAAAATAATACAGACGAATTGAGTACCTCCTCCTTTTTGGATTTCGATTAAAAATGGTAGTGCCACTATTTATACC